>CAMZMU010000073.1:48072924-48237124 GCA_947311845.1 Poa pratensis | reverse complement strand
ACCTTGGACAATACACTTTTCGTCGGGTTTGCTTGTTTCTTTTGCCACTTCATACCTTCCTATCCTCATAAGTGTGTGTGTTGGGTGTGAGAACCGGATTCTCTTTCTTCAAGCCACTTTATACTTTGGATATAGTTTCTCTTGGTTCATACATTTCAACACATTTCACTTTCTTGAGATCATGTTTAGGGGAAGTACAAATGGAAGCTCAAGCTCGGATGATGATATCCATGGAGGAATTCAAAGTGCCATTGGCTATGTTACACACAACGAGTTCGTTGGTCTTCGACACTTGTTCGTGATGGGCTAGGTCGCTATGAGCGCCGTCTTCAAGCACAAGAAGCCAACTTCAACGACCAAATGGCGCGCGTGACCGAAGCTATCAACAACCTTGCGCATTCATCGCTCTTCTTCAAGCTCACGCCCACACAAGGAGCATCTCAAGGTCGACACAACCAAGGCAAGCGCATCATGGTCATCATCAAGAAGAACCACAACATGGTCACCAAGAAATACCAAGGCACGACGAACATGATCGACATCGCCATGAAGTGGAACGTACACCTTCTCCTCGAGCACACAATGCCAATGCGCATCAAGAACAACCACAATCAAATAGTGGACGCCGTGATCAAACACCTTCACCACCTCCTCATCGTCGAGATGGTCGAGACCCATTGGCCAATGGCAATGGTGCTCCGGGTGCTAATGACTATGGTGATCAAGAACACCGACACCGCCATCCGCCAAGGACACGCCACCACAATCATGACGATGGGAACCATGTGGAGAATCTAATTCCACACCATGAGCATCATCCTCGCTAAGAACATCAACATGAGCCTTGTCCTCATCAAGAACATCCTCATGATCGTCACCACCACCGAACCGAGTCAAGTGTGCATGAAGAGCATCATCGATCAAATGGTGGATGCCATGAAGGCATTCCGTCGCCACCACCTCATCCTAGAGGTCGTGAGCCCCATTGGCACCCATATGGCAAGAGGAAGACCTCATTTGCGACAATTGCCAAGGCCAAGACCATGATCCACGAGAATGTCCCAATCTCTTGTGTCCAACATGCAATGGCAATGGTCACATGATGTGGGAATGCCCAAATGGAGGTCAGAGACGAGAAGATGGTCGAGCATGGGATTTTACCTTCGACCACGGAGGCAAGCATGTACAACACTATTACTTTGGGTGATGCCCCAACTATGGCATGCACCTTTGGAGGCGATGGGGTCGAGAAGGTTGAGCATGGGATTTTCCCTTCAACCAAGGAGGCGTATGGAGTTGAGAACATCGAGCGTACCCCTGTGCTTGAATGATGAGATAGCACCAATCCCATGTGAGTATGAGAGCCACTTAGCCCACTTGTGTGAGAGTGAGAGTGAGAGTGAGTTGAGTGTCTCCACCATATGTGTTGAGTGTTTCTACTTTGAGGGAATGAGTGATATACCACATGAGTTGAGAGAGATAGTTGATAGGTCAAGTGAGGCCACTGTGCATTCTAACAATTACCACCTTCCTCTAGTGTGTTCTCTCATTGTGTACTAGGTTTCATGGATGTTGATGATGCAACCACATGCCTACATCAAGATGAACGGGTCGGCCACATAGAGGCCCCTACTTCAACACCTACTTCACATGAGAAGGACAACCAAGGTATGGGTGTTGATGTGACCATTATCCCACTAGTGGACATGATGAATGATGATTGCTTGCATGCTATGGATGATTTTGTTGACACATCATATGATACATGTTATTCCCATGTGATACCTTGTTTGAAACCAATGTTGATCATGTGGAGTCACCCATTTGTGATGTTTCTACCATAGACATGCCTTGTTTTGAGTGTTTCCATTTTTCTCCCATTGTTGCTCGCAATATGTTGAACAATTTCAATTTCACATGTGTTGCTTGCAATAATGATGAAATGCTTGCTTATGAGATTGCACCATAGCTCTCCACATTTTGGAGATTGTTCATTTTCTCTTATGGACCTTGTTCCATCCTTCACTTTGCATAGTAACCATCCACATATGTCATACATTCCACTTGATTTTGGTGTGTTTGGTGAAGTGCAAATGAAGAGACACTTCATGATGGATGATGTGTTCATGTACCATGCACATAACTTTTTCATTTGGTTTTTGTGCATTGGGCCGCATGCTATAATTTTAACCTCCATTGAACATGAGTTGACAAAACGAGCTGTTGAGAGCATACATTTGTGTTGTGGATCGAAACCAACTCTAATACCATTCCCATGTTTTGCACCAAACAAGTTGAACAATTTCTCTTGGTTTTGGTTTGTTTGCAAACATGTTTGTGCTAATGTTTCCCCTATGGCAAGACAAATTTCCCCATCTTTTATGTGAATGATTTATGTGTTGCAACAAATATGATGAACAATGGTTCTTTTAAATGTCTTGTGTGCAACCATAATGAACTTTTGAGCATGTCTTGTCATGAGTGTGTTGGTTTCTACACATTTGGTGTTGCAACAAATATTTCGAAAACTTGCTCTTTCCTATGGTTTGTTTGCACCCATGTTGATACTTTGGACATTTTTCATTGTGTGTTTTTGCCAAGTTCTCCTCTTATTGCCTCAAGGATGACGACAAATTGTTCTTTCCAATGCCTTGTGTGCAATAATGATCATATGATTCAAAATGAGATACCTCGATGGCATCCTCATATTTTTATGGAGTTTTTGTGTTACCACATTTTGAAGTTGTTCCATTGGATTGCTTGCACATTGAATTTGCACTTACAATACCTTTTCATATTCTTGTGTTGTGCTAACGGTGCTATGACAAAGAATGGACATGTCATTGATGATATGCTCCTCTATCTTGCACACACATGGTTTGCTTGGTATTTGATGTGTAGGTCGTACCGTTGGATGAGCCTCCATGAGTTGTTTCAACCACACATTCCTATGACGGAAGATCTTGCAAGAAGAGCACATCGGCATCTTGCTAAGGTGACTTCCTTCTACATAAGCGCTCATGCGATGACCTTAAAGAATTGGCTACTCTTTGAGTGTTGTTTCGTCTTTCTTGTGAGTTTTGTAGGTTACTTGAAAGGCGAAGGGACATTGAAGAAGTGCCACATCATTTCCATCAAGCACGACTACATGGCGAACCCCACGACAAGGTCTATACATCTACCTCCTTGCCATGATGATGATGAGCAAGAGTCGAGGACGACTCTTTTTGAAGCGGGGGGAGATGATGTAGTGCAACCTAAGACCATCACCATGTCAAGCAACCCAACATATGACAAGTCGTCATTGAGCTCAAAGGTGAACTCTTTCCTCTACAAGATCCCATTTCGTGCCCCTTTGGATGGTATACTACGTGAGCATCTACCCCTTTTCTATGCTAGGTTTGATACGACGAGTACGGACGGCAAGGGAGATGTCGAGGAAGCCCAAGACTCAAGACCATCCAAGGCGTATGCATGGAAGAGGAGGAGAAAGCGACACGAAGAAGGAGGTGGCGGAGCCAGTCTGGCCAGCCTCTAGCCCGGCCTAGGCCAGCTCCCAGGCCGGCCACACGCCAGAGACAGCCGGCCTCCAGCCGGCCAGGCTGGCTCCTAGGCCGGCCTCCCAGCCGAAGCAACCAGCCTCCCAGCCGGCCTAGGCCGGTTCCCAGGCCCGCCAGCCAGAGAAGCCGACCTCCAGCCCGGCCAGGCCGGCTCCCAGGCCGGCCAGCCAGAGAGGCCGGCCTCCAGCCCGGCTTGGCCGACTCCCAGGCCGGCCACTCGCGTCCTGCACCCCCTTTTTGTACTAAGGCTATAAATAGCACTTCATCTCGTCCATTCTAGGGTTAGACTAAGCTGAGATGTGAGTTGAGCTTAGCTCCTTTTCCACCCATGATGGTGATGCCTCTTAGGAGATGCCTCTTAGGAGATGAATCAAGGCCTCCCCATGTGGAGATGAATCAAGGCCTCCCCTTGTGGAGAAGATCCCTCTAGTGGATTCCAAGGCTTCTTCTTGTAGTTGCGATTACTTGCCAATCTTTCATCTTCGGGTGACTCTATTAGGATGGTTGGACTGACCGTTGAGAGAAACAATCATAAGAGTAAGGTTGCTTGGAGATTGAGAATCAGGGGCTGCCCTTGGGGACTTGTTACCGGTTGATTTCGTCCGTGTTGCTTTGCTAGTTATCTTGTGTTTGCCTTTTCCCCTTTGTGTTCTTCGTGTTCATCGTTCATCCGCCCTCAATCCGTGAAAACCGGGACCCTACCCACATCAATACATTAGGCATGGCCTCGTCTCGGAGGTGCTCGTCGACAGCAGCTCTGCCACGGACCGACGGTCGTCGCAGAGGCGCCCGCGGCAGCAGCTCAGGTGGCCGGCGGCGGCGCGGTCGGGAGGCGCTGGGCGAGGGAATTGCGCGGCGACATGGCGTCGGCGACGACGAGTGCAGGTAGGTGGCCGAATCAGCGGGGCGGGCAGTTTATTTTGATTTTTTTCCGGTGAGGGTGTGTCTAAACCTGCGGGTTGTGGGGAAGAAGCTCATCATTGGGCGAATCGTGGCTGTTAGATTCAACAGATGGACGGTTCCAAATAGGGGGTATGAATAATCGGAATACATCATTGGTTAACTCTGGATCATTGGATGATGGTGATCTTACGGCTGAAGTTATTTGGATCAGCCACCCTCTGGGTCTTTTTATATTAGTGGAGATTTGATTTGAGTAATGGACATGGATAATTGGAGTTAGTCATTTTTAGGGGTTGGGCATCAAATGCGAGGCGACATAGTGATGTGAAATTGCACATTCCTATCAACTAATATGCAATTGCGTATTCATGGCCACTATTGTGTAAATTGCATACCTTCATATGCGATTAGGTGGAGGTTTTTCAATTTTGACTACAATTTGACTCCAAATTCACATCCTATTTATACAATTGCAAACTACTGTGCAACTGCAAACTAATGTGCCAACCGAATGTGGAGAGTTCAGTTGCAATTGAATACTATTTAATGTGCAATTGTACATGGAGGGTTCATCTGCAATGCGTGGTTGTTTCTTGCAATTGCAGAAAATCTCCAAAATCATAAATTGTTCAATTGTTTTGAACCAAAAATTCATTTTTCATTTTTGGAGTGTCAAAAATGATGTTTTTTGTGAAGAACCTACCAAATATACGTTGCAAACTTAGACCACAACATTTAAAAAAATATTATGCCACATATTATGTACAAATAACCAAAATTTTCCATTTTAAACCTTTCCATCCACCTCTCATAAAAAGACAAAATTCTGCTGATTCAGTTGGAAGCGGGTCAAATTAGAACTGCATGTGCATGATATTTTTATCTTTATTGTTTGAGAAAAATATTTTTAGCTACACAAGTAGTCATTTCTTTCAGATCCAACAAAATACTTCCAATATTCCATCCCTCGCTATGAACGGTCGTGTCCGTCGTTTTGACCGTATTTTGAAACCGGAATAGGAAATTAAAAAAAAATAAAAAATGGAAAACCTTCGCATTGTGTCATTATATATGACCTAGTTACCAGCTAAAATAACAAACTTGAAATATGAAAATTATCTTTAAAAAGTGTGCTCAGAAATAACCTATCATGTATGAAGATCATGTCTTTCAGGCAAAATGACGGAAGTTATGCCCCGATTCATGTCACAGTTTGTTCAAATGTTCCCATATTGTGCACAAACGTGCATCTTGGAATGGTGAACAATGTTGCCGAAGAAAGGTTTTACTTTTTTTGAACCAAAAATTCATTTTTCATTTTTGGAGTATCAAAAATGATGTTTTTTGTGAAGAACATACCAAATATACGTTGCAAACTTAGACCACAACATTTAAAAAATATATTATGCCACATATTATGTACAAATAACCAAAATTTTCCATTTTAAAGCTTTCCATCCACCTCTCGTAAAAAAGAAAATTTTCTGCTGATTCAGTTGGAAGGGTCAAATTTGAACTGCAGGTGCATGATATTTTTATCTTTATTTCTTGAGAAAAAAAATTTAGCTACACAAGTAGTCATTTATTTAGAGATCCAACAAAATACTTCCAATATTCCAGCTGAGAATTTGTTTTATCTTGCATTTAAATTTAAAAGAGTAATCTCAAAATTGTATTTCAAATTCCACAAAACCCCATAAAAAGCAAGAATATAACTTTAGGGTTTTTTGTATACTATTTCGAATAAAAACAGTCCCTGGTATTCTATAATTATATAGGATATCTTTATAAAATTTTCAATTTATTTGGTTGAAATTGGAGTTCAAAATCAAAAGTTGGGATAGGCCGCGCCGGCCTAGCCAAAAGAAAAGACGTTACACGGAATGTGCTTTGGCCCAGGACAATTTGTTATTGTACAAATTGGTTTTCTGTTACAATTGAACACAAAGCTAGTGATGGTCTACCGGTAGCGACTCGCAAAGGAGGGAGGAGATCGTGTGTTCAATTCCCTCCGTGCGGTATTTACTTTGTCTATTCCTGGTTGTGCTGGATCGTTCCTGGTGGGCGGGGCGAGGGCGGGTCCCATATGTCAGTGCGTGCGGGTGGGACCCATATGTCAGGGCGGCGAGTGCGGGTCCCTCATGTTAGTGCGTGCGTGTTGGCCCCACATGTCAGGCCGACGTGCGGGATCCACATGTCAGGCAGGGTGAGGGTGGGTCCCATATGTCTGATGGGGTTGGATAGATAGGGACCCACATGTCAGGCTAGAGCGGGACCCGCATGTCAAGGCAGGTTGTTATTAGTCATGTGTGCTTCTCCACAATGGGTCCCACCGGTCCCAGCGTCCAGATGAGTCTACAAGTCAATATGTCTTCTCTCGTCAATGGGTCCCACCTGTCAGTGAGATCAAAATCATGGATGAATAGTGACACGTAAGCAAAAAATGACACCTCAACACTGACACGTAGGCAAGACTGCTGAGTTGGCTGTCCACTAATGTGAATGATCATTTAAATTGGTCGTAGTCGGCTAGAGAAAAGGCCATATGTCAGCGCTTTCTAGATTATGACCAATTCATGTAAGGAGACTATGACCATTCTGACAAGATTGGTCGTTACATTTTCGGGTTTAAACCCTCCAAAGTAGTGTATGACCAAATGGTTCAAATTGGTCATACATCTATGACCAGTTTTTTCAAGGTCACTATCAAAAAGTCACTAGTTACCATATTCTTGTGGTGAACAAAACATGCTAATACAATGCGGTGACCCTAGTACACCGCTGCATAATGTAGTGTACAAGTCGTGACATAACACCCACGGAAGGACTAATCCATAAATATTACATCTCTCAGAGTAGTACAACAGAAACATTGCGGATCCACTTTATTACACACTGCTAAAGATTACAAGTCAGAAATGCATAAAAACGTCAACGTCTTCCTCCGACATGGGAGGAATGTCTAGTACTGGAATGTTGACAGGTGTCAACCTACTGGCGATAGAAAACAACAAACTAAGAACCATTGGCTCAACACGCTAAGTAGTACTAGTCTAGCTCTGCTCGGCCTGATTCCTACTATGGTAGTCTAGGTCTCGACCTCCTCCTCGTCGTCGTTGGCTCCGTATGCAATGATGTAGTCGACGCCTTCTACTCCTCCGACAGATCAGGTGCTTCGAAGTACACCTCGTCGGCATGGTATGCTCCAAAGCTCTCCTCAATGGCCTCCTCAGAGTTTAAGCATGGGGTCAAAAGGGGAACGAATGAGTAACAACGTTACTCAGCAAGTTCAGCATAACGCTTAGATAAGTGGAATGCATTATATACCATCCTGACCAAAAAGTCAAAGATGAATATGCATATTTTTGTAAAACTTTTTTAGGAAAAGGTCCATTTTAGTTTCAGAAAACTATGCCCCCAGCCTCCACGGGTCTTGCGAATCAGATGGGATTCCTTTCCCGCCGCGACCAGTAGTTCCCTCCTGGAACAAGGATGTGACAGTCACAATTTCTTTGTTTCACTCTGTAGAGCTGCACCACTTTACCCAACATCATCCTGGCTCTTTGTGCTCTCTCAGCACACCATGTGTGCTATAGCCAGAACTCAAGGAAACAAGTCATGTGGAGTCGCTTCCCCGCACAACGCATATGCGCCCATTTGTGATGCGGTCGGTAACTAAGACCACTGGCCCGCCACCCCTCCCGACCTTCTATTCCAATCACCCCGTCAGGTGGGAAGGTCACGCGCTTCCACGCTGTTGGCCGCCGCAACAGACGCAACCAGGTAATAGCCAACCAAGGATATGCTAACAAGTGAAGAAACCTCTGACAAGCCCATCAATAGAGAATCTGTTGGCTGATGCTATCAATACGGCACGTAAGGATCACTGCGACATGGGTGGTTAAACCTAGGTATATACTTTCCCGTACAATGGAACCTCCACCACAACATCAAACCGTGGTTCCATTACCAGCCAACCATATATATATAGCAATTCACATCATTCGAAAATAGGTTTTTATTTTTCATGCAATGATAAACCATAGTACTTTTGTAATTACTTTGATAAAAATAATCAATCGAGGACATGCAAGTTGGAACTTGCCTTGAGACTGATAAGTAGTGCAGTCTAAAGCTCCCGCGATTTGGGACCCTCGTGTTCTAAAAATCAGCATCATTGTCCATATGAGACAATGTTTAAAGATCCAAATTTATGTCATTATGCATAGAATGAGATGCTTTTCCCCAAAATTTCTTTAAAGGTTTGGTAATGATTTAAATGGTCTTTTATTTAGTCATTTATTTAGGACGAGTGACATGACAGTCATGATATAGTTCAAATATATTTTGAACTTAGTATTTAATTTTCCCAGATTATTTTCTTAAGAAGATAGTTTTTAAAATATTTCAAAGAATATTCCACTTAAGGATCTTTGAATTTTAAATATAAGAAATAATTTTTAAAAATTCCATTTGAGATTTAATTTAGATAACTTATTTTCTGATGATATGTGTAGATATTTTTAAAGTATTTTTAGGATTTTATTTGAATTTATAGTGAGTTTTGAAATTTGGAAGAATTTCATAATTTAGTGAAAAGACAAAAATGTTCCTGGTCAACCTCTGGTTGAACCAGGTCAAGGGTTTGAGCTCGGGTCCGGTCAACCGACCGAGCCACTCTCCCCTTCCTCTCTCTCTCTCTCTCTCTCTCTCCCTCTCTCTCTCTCTCTCTGGCCCATGCTCGAGCTTGCTCTGGCGACCGAGTCGCCCGCTGTCGCAGCAGTGGAACATGGGGTTCCCCTGATGCTGCCAAAGTGGGTCCGCTCCACGTGGGCCCACCTAGAAGATGGACAAGGCCAAGTACCAAGACAGGTTGGTGGGTCCGCCCACCAACCTCCTGAAGACCCGTCAAGATCGACATCGACACCCTGCAACTAAGGACTCAGCTCCTAGAGACCTCCCGGGGTCTCCCCCTTCGCGGGATACAAGACAAGACTCCCGAGAGCTCGAGTACCCGGCAGGAGGCTGGGCTCCCTCTCGGTTACGTGTCCGTACAAGCTATGCACAAGCACTCCAGCGTGCACTCGACGCTCCTAGAAGACTTGGGTATCAAGGCGAAGAAGGCGCGGCTCGGGACATGGCCAGTGGAGCTGTCAGCCTTTGTCCGCCCGCTTTCCCTAAAGGTGGACGCCCTCACCTAACCCATGGAAGATACTTGGAGGAGAAGGAGCCAGTCTCCCCATTTAGGCTGTGAGGGGTCTTTCCCGCCTAAAACCCCTCACGCGTATCGCGTGACCCATGTGGAGTCCCCTTATCCTAAAAGGAGGACCATGGTCACCAAGCAAAGGGTCCAAGACTTAGAGCAAGGCAAGACTAGACTAAGGCAGAGTGGGAAGAGAGAGGTGATCTCCTCAGGGTCAGGATCTGCTCTTCTTCCACCTCAGCCGTCTACCTCCCGGGTACTGTAACACCCCGACCCACCCCCGGGCCAGGCCTGTCACCCCTGGTAGCTCTGTAGGATCTCTAGACTGGCCCCACAGATCAACACTGGTCTTTTCTGTGCAATTTGTCCTCACTCGTACGCACCCGGGAAGGAGTTCCCGGTCGGTCACCCATCCTTGAAGTGCTCCGGGCCAAGCACGCTTAACCTCGGAGTTCCTTCCACATGAGCTTCCGGAAAAGAAGTTGCAACTTGTTGACATGAGTATCCTATCAATCCTATTAAGCCCTGAGCCAGGATCTCACAGTACTCTACCCGGAAGCAACCTTGTAAGCTACACTATGAAGAATCCATCAATCCAGACATGCAGGAGTAGGGCTGTTAGCCTCCGGGCGGCCTGAACCTGGGTAAACCCCTTTGTCTCTATGTTGCTTGCCTCGATCGTCCGTAGGAAGAGCTTGATCTCGATCACCCGTGAGAGACGATTCTCAGACTCCTTCGCGCCCCGTGCCGAACCTAAAAAGAGGGTATCCTTTACTCCCGATGTCCGTCCGTCGGGACACGACATCTGGCGCGCCAGGTAGGGGTGCAAGTGCTAAAATCATCTTCGTCAACCTCGAGATCAGCGTCGAGTTCTTCTACGAGCATGGCGCCCAAGAAGAGACCAGACCCTGCCGCCTCCAAGGCGGCTTCTCCTTCGCGCACCCAGGCTTCCGCTAATCGCCGTGCTGCGGAGGTGCGTCAGAACACTCCACCACCTCCACCTCCGCCAGCGGAGAAAGAGGTCTCGGAGGAGGTCAACGTCGACAAGAGCGGCGGTCACGCCGACCCGGCAGCTCCAAGAAACTCCGTCAGGACTTCTGTTGTCCGCTCTGGAGAGAAGAGCGTCGGCAACGGTGCTGACAAGGAGCCTGCTGCCGGGGTAGGGGACGGAAACGTTCCCGCCGGTGGTGCTCCGCGAGGTGCCGGGAGCAAGTCTTCCACGCACCTTCCATCGCTTGATCGCGCTCATCATGATGCGCTCGTTGCTGCCAAGGCCCTGATGCAGTTTCCTCCGAGCACCGACGACCCCAATATCTACGGCGCGTGGAGAACTCGCGTTGAGGAGCTACTCGACTTCGCCGACCGTGGCCCGGCCTGGAGCCTACTCACGCCCCCACTGTCGACGGTCCTGGAGCCGGGAAGGACAAGATACGCGAGCCCCGGGGCCCGCCCTGTGGCGAGCGCCAAGGCGAGTCACGGCCTCCCCATGCCACCTCTCCGGTAGGCGGCCAGCCCAACCGTGAACGTGCCAAGACCATCTCCGTCGTCCACAACGCGCAACCAAGATCTCCGGGTCGACCTCAACAACCGCCAGAATGAGGATATGCGCACTCACATCGAGCGTCGTCGCGAGCGCTACCGCCGGGAAGATCGGGACTACGACACGGCCGAGGGCTGCCAGGCTTTTGTTCTCGAGTTTCGCCAAGTCTCCTGGCCCAAGAAGTTCAAGATTAACGTCCTCCACTGCTTTACTCTCTGGCTGCCGGGGTCGCCGGGGCAAACGAGTGCATGATGGCCAATTGGTTCCCATTAGCACTGAGGGCTGACGCCCAAACTTGGCTTCTGAACCTCCCGAAGTGCTCCATCCGTTCGTGGCGGGCACTGAAGGAGCAGTTCCTCGGTGCTTTCCAAGGCGGGTACCAGTGTCCTGGAGATCCGAGTGACCTTCACGACTTCAAGCAGCTTCCGGGCGAAACCCTTCGCAAGTTCGTGCAGCGTTCACCCAGAAGATGAACATGATACCCCTCATCAAGGAGGACTCGGTGATCTCATCTTTCCACGCGAACGTCCGCAACGTTCGGATGCGCGAGAAGCTGAGCACCCACATCATCGAGACCACCCGGGAGCTCTGGGAGCTCGTGGACCGGTGTGCTCGCGTGGAGGAAGGGGTCAAGGTTCCCGGGGAAGATGAACCCGAGGACAAACAAGCTGCCGCCAGGAACAAGAAGCGGGACTCCGGTCCCGACAAGCGCGTCTTCATCACGGAGCCGCACACCGAGAAAACCAAGTCATCCTCTGCTTCCGAAGGGGAGGATCCCTGGTGCCACATCCACCCCGACGGGAATCACGCTCTCAAGGACTGCCGTCAAATCAAGCACCTCATGCTATGGGAGCAGCACCGGGCGGATTGAACCAACCCGGATGCCTGCTACAACTGCGGACTCGAGGGCCACATCGCGCGCGTCTGCCCCACTGGTCGCCAAGAAGGTGGCGGCCGTGGCTGGGGCAGAGGCAGTGGACGTTGGGGACAAGGAGGAGGACGCGGTGGCCAAGGAGGACGCGGTGGCCAAGGCGGTCGCGGACAACTCAACCTGGAACCCACCAACAACCCAGGCGAGGTGCAAGCTCCTCAGGGAGGGAACAACGGGCAGTTCCAGGAGGTCAATGGCGTCGTTGCATGCATCCCCGGGGGAGCTTCCCTGCCTCCTTCTAACGGTGCTTGCAAGAGGCTCATCTGGGAGCTCAATGCGGTCTCTTCCATGCCGCAAAGGGCCCTGGACTGGTCAAATCATGTCATTTCCTTCAACCCGGAAGATCATTCCGACCACGTCTCTGGGGTAGAACTCTGCTCCTGGTCGTGTCGCCGATCATCCACAACTACAAGGTCACCAAGATGCTGGTTGACGGGGGGTCCAGCCTCAACTTGCCCACAACCAAGGTACTGGCTACCCAGCAAATACCCGTCTCTCGCCTACAAGACACTGGTTCGTTTCAAGGCGTGAACGGAAGCGTCACCCGGCCACTAGGGAAGATCACTCTCCCAGTCACCTTCGGTGAGCCCGCGAACTTCCGAACCGAGGATATCGTCTTCGACATTGCTGACACGCCATTGCCCTACAACGGCATACTCGGCCGTCCCGCTCTGGCCAAGTTCATGGCCGTGTCCCACTTCGCCTACAACATGATGAAGGTCCCGGCGGCACGGGGGTGATCGTAGTCAAGGCCGACATCGACGACGCTATCTTCTGCGTCCGGAAGCTGAACCAGACAGTGGCGGCGACGTCCGACACAATGCCAGAAGAACTGGAGGGTGATTTCGGTGCATTCCCCGGGAGCGGTGGATATCCCGGGGGCTCGATATCTACCCCTCCTAAGAGGGCGCCTTTCCATGGCGACCCTCAGATGACCAAGAAGGTGGCACTGACAAGTGACGGGAGCCGCACCATCACCAGCGCCTACCTCAACGACAAATAGGAAAGCACGCTCATCGCCTTCCTTCGGGAAAACTTAGACGTCTTCGCTTGGGAAGCGTGAGGTTTGCCCAGTGTTCCAAGGGAGGTGATAGAGCACAAACTGGCAGTAAGCACGGACGCCCGTCCCATGAAGCAAGTCCTGCGGAAGTAGAGCAAAGATAAATCGGAGTTCATAATGTTCGAGGTCGACAAACTGCTGGCGGCAGGTGTCATCAAATTGGTCCCTCATCCTACCTGGGTGGCCAATCCTGTGGTGGTGCCCAAGCCCATGACAATCAAGCTGCGTCTTTGCATAGACTTCACAGACCTGAATAAGGCCTGCCCCAAGGACCGTTTCCCTCTACCACTACTAGAAGAACCATCGTATAGCAACACCTACTTGGCAACGCTGCTTCATATGCGTAGAATAATATTTTGTAGATACAGATATATGTGTAGCAACTGTATCCGTTTTCTGTTTTGTAGATTGCACGCGACATAAATTGGTCAAAACTTCGCGCGGCATTAGACATTTGGGTTTCCCGCTAAGCATGAAGAAGTGCGGGAAATAACTTTCTCCGGGTACCATCAGATCATGATGGCGGAAGAGGATCAGGAGAAGATGGCCTTCATCACGCCCAAAGGTTCCTACTGCTACACCCGGATGCCTTTCGGCCTCCGGAACGCGGGAGCCACTTTCCAGCGCGCCATGCAAGCATGCCTTGGCTCGCAGCTGGGGCGCAACGTTGAAGCATACATCGACGACATCATGCTCAAGACTCGGTACAAGGACTCACTCATCCAAGATCTACACGAGATCATCGAAAACCTGCGTCGGGTCAACTTCAAGCTCAACCCCGACAAGTGCGTTTTCGGTGTCCCATCCGGCAAGCTGCTTGATTTCTTGATCTCCCATTGGGGGATTGAGGCCAATCCCGACAAGATCAAGGCTATCGAGCGCATGGAGGCGCCGCATCGAGTCAAAGATGTACATCGCCTTAACGGGTGCATCACAGCTCTCGGGCGCTTCATCTCAAGGCTGGGAGAACGAGCTCTTCCCTTCTTCAAGCTATTCAAGAAGTCAGGTCCCGTGGAGTGGACCCCGGAGGCCGAGGAAGCTCTTCAATCTCTCAAGCGCTACCTCTCCTCGCCACCTATCCTCGTGGCCTCGACAACAAAGGAGCCTCTGCTGCTGTACATGCTGCCACCAAACAGGTGATCAGCGCCGTGCTTGTAGTGGAGCGCGAAGCTCCCCCGAAGGTGCCAAGCCAGAACAAGAGCAAGCGTCCCGGGGGCTCTCTCCTGGAATAGCCGAGCAAGAAGCAGATTGGTGACGGACGACCCGACGGTCCAGAAGTCGCATCTGCGGTGCCATCTCATGATGAGGCACCCAAAGAAGATGGCAGGGGGCTTCACTCCGGTGAAGCAGTGCTGGGGGCTCCTATACCTCCACCCGAAGAAGCTGAACGCATGGAAGATCAATCGGGGGAAGCCGAGCCCAGCAAGGGCTCAGAAGCCCGCAAGGTGCAGCACCCGGTCTACTTCATCAGTGTTGTGCTGCGCGATGCCCGGGAACGGTACCCCATGACGGAGAAGCTGCTGCTGGCGATTCTCATTGCCTCCCGCAAGATGAGACCCTACTTTGAAGGCCATCAAGTTACCATGGTCTCGAAGTACAATCTGAGAAGCCCATTGGAGAACCCGCTAGCCACTAGACGCATCTCGCTGTGGGCCATGGAGCTTCAAGGTTTTGGTCTCAAGTTCGAGCATACAAACAACATCAAGAGCCAGGCGTTAGCCGACTTCGCCGCTGAGTGGACGGAGACGGCCTTCGACGGCCCGGAGGAGGAAACTAGCCTCCCCGGAAAAGAAGACCCGAGCGCCTGGAACATGTACTTTGATGGCTCGTACACCAAGGGCAAAGGGGGTGCTAGCTTCGTCTTGATCTCCGCCACGGGCGACCGACTGAAGTACGTCGTTCAGATGCACTTCCGGGAGAACATCTCGAACAACACGACAGAGTACGAGGGCCTGCTTGCGGGACTTCGTGCTGCTATCGGCCTCGACATCGACAAGCTCATCGTCAAGGGTGAATCTCAGTTAGTCATCAAACAAGTGAACAAGGAGTACGCTTGTCCTCGGATGGCACCATACTTGGAGGAAATCTGGAAGCTGAAGCAGAGGTTTGGCAGCTTCACGGCTATGTATGTCCCCCGGGAAGAAAATACATCCGGCGATGAGCTGTCTCAACTAGCCTCCAAGCAAGAGCCCGTACCTCCCGGGATCTACATCGAGGTGCTCCGGCAACCTTCGGTCTCTCCCGAGAGGCTCAAAGCAAGATCTACGACGGGGCTGGGGGCTGGCGACCCTTCTACACCAACTCTACGGGTAGCCAGCCGAGAAGGTGCTCAAGGCCCAGCAATCCCTTCTCAAGAGGAAGCTCCGCTTCCCTCAGGTTAGGAGGTTCTGCCGGTGGAAAGAGCCCACCCACCCTGGGCCCGGAACATCATCAACTACATGACGGAGCATACGCTCCTGGAGTATGATCACAATGCTGAGCCGTTTCGCGGTTTGGGGGTTGGACATCGTCGGAAAGATACCAAAATCAGTGGGAGTACACGAATACCTGTTCGTAGCCATCGACAAGTTCTCCAAATAGGTGGAAGTCATGCCGGTGCCCCGGCAAATAGCTCAAGCAGCCATCAAGTTCATAGATGGAATCATACATCGTTTTGGGGTACCAAACAAAATCATCACTGACAATGGTTAACAGTTCACCTGCCGAGCCTTCCTAGCCTTCTGTGAAGAAATGGGCATCAAGGTGTGTTTCGCCTCGGTGTCCTACCCAAGATGCAACGGTCAAGTTGAGCGAGCAAATGCGGAGGTCCTGAAGGGTTTGAAGACCAAGGCCTTTGACAAGTTGGATAACCACGGGAAGAATTGGATAGAGCACCTACCAAGTGTGTTGTGGTCCATCAGAACAACACCAAGTCGAGCAACAGGAGAAACACCATTCTTCCTGGTCTATGGAGCTGAAGCAGTCCTGCCAACTGAGCTCAGGCACGGATCTCACCGGGTACTCGCTTATGATGAAGACACCCAAGCTGAGAGAAGGATCGATGACATAAACTTTCTGGAGGAAGTTCGCTGTCAGGCTTTGGTGCGATCTGCAAGATATCAGCAAGGGCTACACCGCTACCACAGCAGGCGCGTACGCTCGTGGGAACTGGAACTCGGAGACCTGGTACTCCGCAAGAAGCAGTCACATGAAGGCATGAACAAAATGTCATCAAAGTGGGAAGGCCCTTACTGGGTTACTCATACCTGGAGACCCGGTGCAGTCTGGCTGGAGGATGAGAAAGGCAGGCCGAAGGCAATGCCTGGAATATCGAGAATCTGCGGAAGTTCTACCCCTAATTACAAACACGAATCGCCAAACGTCGAATCCGCTAAGCACGCCCAAGGGGCTAGTGTTCTGTAATAGGGTGTAAGAAAGCGTCGCCAAGGGAATAAAAGATAAGTGTTTCAATTTCGTGAGCCTCAATTCTTGTCTTGAAGTGTGTTATCCGTAACAATCCACAAGCAGGGGGCTGATATAGTGCCGGTGGCTGACGGGTCGAGCGCGAGTGACCTACCAGCTTAGGCACTGCCACCCGATCATGCCTTACTTCCGCGAAAAGAAGTGAACGGGCAATGCTGTGTTTTAAAGAACCTAAACACATAAATGCACATTCAACTTTGCTTGCAGGTTGTTTCGGATGTAACACTTTCAAGACTTGGAGAGAGGGTCCATTCTTTCCTTACTGAAAGTTTGTTGTGTGTAGCGCTTCTCCCGGGACAGAAACACTCAGGAGCTGATGACGACGACGATACCTGGGAGAGCAGGACGGATCGAGGACCTGGCATATCACAGCTAAGTCCTTGCATCTGCATCCTGCATTAGGCATACATATCTCGCTTGGGGTCAACATACAATCATTCTGCGCATGCTTGACGGTTCTCGAGAGCCTTTGCGGGTGTAAGGCGTCCACCCCGGCAAATGGTGAGTTTCCCTCTGATTCACGAGCTGAGGATAGTGGAGTGGGCACCCGGAAGGTATAGCTCTCTTAGGGGTATGTCTCCAGCATCAGCATCTTAGCAGCGAATATGGAATGCATGCTGGGAGAGTACTTGGGACGTAAGAGAGCTCCTCGAAAAACTAAATTGCGCGTTAGTGCAAGGGCTGATTGGAAAATGACCCCGGGAGTTGAGGACTTAGGTTGCATTCATTCTGAACTACAATTCTAAATTACAATTCCGAATTACATTCAGTTTGTGCAACTTTCTATCCTATTGCAAGATAACCCTAAAATGCTAAGGCTAGCTAGGAGTCTAATCCTACGCTGCGCAGTCTTGTTACTCGTTATCTGCCGGCTAAACTTCTCTCTTCCGGGGACGCCTGAAGGAGAGAGGGATACATGTGCAGGGCTTTCAGGCACTCCGCGGGGTGGGAAACCTCTCGGCGAAACCTGGAACGCAGTTGCTGTAGAGGGAATGGATGCTGCAGGCCAGCTCGCGCATGGCCGCACTTTCAACCTGAACAAGATGCCACAAGGGGTCAAGATTGAGTCTTCCACTCAGCAAGGACTGCGAAAGTCAAAACCCTCACCTGTTCGATGGCTTCGAGTTCAGCAGGAGAAGGGACAACTCTGGAGTCCCAGCGACCTTCTCCTTCAGGTTCTTCATCAACACCATCTTCCGGAGGGCTCGCTCTATGGCCTCGTCCTGCGCGTCGGGGCCCACAAGGGTAGCCAACCAGGAGAAGTGCTGTAGGGGATCGGGTCGCGATGCGACCTCCTCCTCTTCCGCTGCACGGGCCCCAGCTTCCCTGGGTGCCTTCGCCGCGCCCTGGACGACGGACGATGCCGTCGACATGCCCAAAAGAGACATCTCTGCCTCACCTGACATTGCTCTGCGGTCTAAGGAGGGGCGGGGAGCGAAGCAAGGAAGAAGAGAAGATGCGTTGAGGAGGTGGGAACCAAGGGGTCTTTTATAGATCCCTCGCTCTCCACCTACCCCTCGACGGAAGGACTACCGCAGTAATGGGCGCACGTTTTGCAAAAAAACCCGCTCTCGTTCATACCAAGCGCAACCCGAAGATCAAGAGACGAAAAGAGACAAGTTCTTTTTTCATTTCAAGAGCTACAAAATGGGGCATTTTTTACAAAGAAAGGTTTGCCCTCTACGAGCAAGGAACGCCGCGCATAATGGAAGGCGCTACTTCTAGAAATACGTCGACGAGGCCGCGAAGAAGGAGGTGAAGGAGATCTTCGGGGCCCTCTACCCGGAGCTCTTCATCCAGATGAGGAAGAACCCTCCTCCACCTTGACGCCGGATGAGTTTTCCTCATCTTCATCCTCATCATCAAAGTTGGCGCCGCTGCTGCTCCCGCTCTCCATGCAGCACTCCACGCGCCCTCCATCAGCACCGAAGATCTTCACGGAGAGCGTCGCGTCTCCATCAAACTGGAACGCAAGGGACTGCCCCCGGGTCAGGCGGCGGGAGCGGTGAACGATTTCCATCCCCGACCTAGGAGCATGGAGTCATCGACGGTGTAGTCGACCCAGACCCAGGAGGGGCCATTGGGGCAACCGTCCACCTGCAACCACAAGCCCGGAGGCCGGTTGTCCTCCACCGCCGCCGCAAAGGAGCCAGGCAGAAAAGCCGGCCGCAGGGCTCTGGTTCAGATCTACGACGAACTCGAACGCCGTGAAGCCCGTGTGGAACATGCTCCTAGAAGCAGGAGCAGGAAAGTCGCGGATTCCTCGACCGCCGCGGCCGCGCCTGCCTCGACCTCGTGAGGTGGCCTTTCCATGATTGGAGGGGCCATCCTCCGCCGCATCCGACGAAGAACGAGGACGTCCAACTCCCCTATTTGCCCTCGTCATTGACGCCGGTGGCCTTGGTAGGGAGCGGGGTCAGGATGAAGGAAAAGGAGGAGGATGAGGATGCAGACGGCGCACCCCTCCCTTTATATCTTCATCGAGCTTCCCTCCTCGGCTTCTCCATTACCGACAATCGAGGAGACTAGCATAGTTATTCCCCCGAGCGGAATAACTCCAAGACCATCGCTCTGACTGATGGGACAGAACAAGGAAGACCATGCCCGGGGGCTATGGGGTTCCCCTGATGCTGCCAAAGTGGATCCGCTGCACGTGGGCCCACCTAGAAGATGGACAAGGCCAAGTACCAAGAGAGGTTGGTGGGTTCACCCACCAACCCCCTGAAGACCTGTCAAGATCGACATCGACACCCTGCTAAGGACTCAGGTCCTGGAGACCTCCCGGGGTCTCCCCCTTCACGGGATACAAGACAAGACTCCCGAGAGCCCGAGTACGTGGCAGGAGGCTGGGCTCCCTCTCGGGTACGTGTCCGTACAAGCTATGGACAAGCACTCCAGCGTGCACTCGACGCTCCTAGAAGACTTGAGAAGCAAGGCGAAGAAGGCACGGCTCGGGGACATGGCCGGTAGAGCTGTCAGCCCTTGTCCGCCCCACTTTCCCTAAAGGTGGACGCCCTCACCTAACCCATGGAAGATACTTGGAGGAGAAGGAGCCACATCTCCCCATTTAGGCTGTGAGGGGTCTTTCCCGCCTAAAACCCCTCACGCGTATCGCGTGACCCATGTGGAGTCCCCTTAGACTATAAAAGGAGGACCATGGTCACCAAGCAAAGGGTCCAAAACTTAGAGCAAGGCAAGACTAGACTAGGGAAGAGAGGGAAGAGAGAGGTGATCTCCTCAGGGTCAGGATCTGCTCTTCTTCCACCTCTAGCCGTCTACCTCCCGGGTACTCTACCCGGAAGCCACCTTGTAAGCTACACTATGAATAATCCATCAATCCAGACATGCAGGAGTAGGGCTGTTAGCCTCCGGACGGCCTGAACCTGGGTAAACCCTGTGTCTCTGTGTTGCTTGCCTCGATCGTCCGTAGGAAGAGCTGACCTTGATCACCCGTGAGAGACGATTCTCAGCCTCCTTCGCGCCCCGTGCCGAACCTAAAAAGTGGGTATCCTTTACTCCGGTGTCCGTCCGTCGGTACATGACACCCGCACCGTCGCCGCCTTGCTCCGGCCAACTCTGGCCATCTCCGCCGCCGTGGCTTGGGGTAAATTGATCCCCTCACTCCGCTCTGCCTTCCTGTCCGAGCGATTCGCTCCTTCCTCTCTCTCTTCGCCGCGGACAACCCAACGTAGGGTTAGGGTTTCTAGTGCGGTCGTGGTTCCTCAGCTCACGCTCGAGCTCCGCCATGGCTGGTGCAGGGTTTCGTCCCCTGTGCCACCATGGTGCTGGTGTTGAAACTCCGCTTCATCCACTGGCCCCATCCAATGGTAGTGCAAGAACTGCCTTGCCGCCATGGAGCTACGGTCGTGGACGCAGGGTATGTTCTCTTTCTTCCCCTCTTCTTCTCCTAATCTTATATTTACTAATTGGAGGCCCCATACGAGGCACCACGTTAATCCTGGAGTTAACAAAATATTGACCATCTGATTAACCGAAAATTAATTTTCAACCGTACGATGACCATAGCCACCGTTTCGCTCGCGCATCTTATATTTACTAATTGGAGGCACCATATGAGGCACCACGTTAATACTGGAGTTAACAAAATATTGACCATCTGATTAACCAACTGAAAATTAATTTTCAACCGTACGATGACCATAGCCACCGTTTCGCTCGCGCATAAATCCTAATTCCTATCGTCTTCCAGAACCAAAAAAAAAAAGAGCGCCTCCTCTCGGACCTCGCGGTCGTCGTCCTCTCCGATCTTGCGAGGGCGATTAATCTAGCAGCAATGCCGTTGATGCAACCATCTACTGAGCCGTTGTTCCTGGCTCCCTGCAGCGCGAGTGGAAGGTGCGGAACTGCGGAAAAGGTGCTTTCGTGTTCCAATCGTCTTCAGATTCCGGCCGCACGCCGTTGAGGCAGCCATCTACTCAGCCATAGTCTAAGAGGAATCAGGTACGCGGAGAGGCATGAATTTCTAATCATATCCACGTGCTAGCTGTTCCATAATACTAGATGACTTTACCCTACAGCTAAAAACCTACTACTAGCTAGCTTGATCATATCCGGTGAGGGTTGAGATTCGCTGACTTTGCTCCCGCTGACGTTGAGTCACTTACATGTGGGCCCCACACATGGTGGGCCCCACATGTAAGTGACTCAAAGTCACGCAAAGTCAGCGAGGGCAACGTCAGCGAATCCGCGCCCATCCGGTGATTGATTTTTCTGCATATCCGCATGCTCGCGCTTGGCTTATCTCATCAAGGTGGTCTGTACGTTATACTCCTCAATCCATTCTCTATACTTAGTACAAATAGCCGGTGGCCTCTATGATTTAAGGTATCTGATGACTCTACAAAACAGTAAAGGATACTCCCTCCGTCCAAAAATAACTGTCTTAAATTTGTCTAAAAATAGATATATCTAGACATGAAACATGTATAGATAAATTCATTTTTGTGCAAACTTGAGACACTTATTTTAGAATGGAGGGAGTATATATATACCTTTTAGATAATTAAACCCCATAGCGTCCCGACAGATCATTCTCAGGTAAGCCCGCACAACTTTCAGATCAGATTTACAAGTACTTCAAGTTCTCATGTGCACACAAGTAATCGTTTGTTTTTTTACCAGCGTGGCCCTTCCTTTGATCATGGTGACCTCCGCTGATTTTTTTTCCCTCGCTGATTGACTGCGTGGCTGCTGCGTTCCTCAATGTCCGGCAGAAAAGACTCGACAGCTTTAGATATATCATACCATGAAAGGAACATATGAGATTAAAACATCGAAGAATAATTTGGAGGAAAAACAGCAGTAAGTATCCCTGGTGTATTTCTTTTTTAAACAACAATACCTCTGATATAATATGTCTGCATGTCTCTGTTAGATTAGTTATTTTGTTTTGGGAGTGTTTAATTGTCAGTCGACTGATTCTAATTTGGCTGTCAGTCGAATTTTTCAGCGAATCATTTACTGCCACGTTACAAACCCAATCGGCCAGCGCGGGAGAAGACGCACGCATGACAAACAAACCAAGCGGCCTGCTTTCCCTCCCTAACGGGTTTTGAATAATTAAACTGGACCCGAACCAACAAAAACGATGTGTTCGACGGCCAGGCCCATAACTAGAAAACATCAAAGGCCATACGGGATGGCCCACCAGAAAACACAATAGAGCTAAAAGCTCCCACCTGTAGGTAAAACCTTCAGAAAAACAACCCCTCCCTATTTTCTTCAGAATTTTAGATGCAGTAACAAAAACAACAAAAATAGATGTGCGCACTTCAAAAACATATATAACAAGAAATGCGAATATGCACTCTCATATAGATGGCATGTTCCCCATCAAAATGCTCTCTGATAAAAAGTTCAGGCATTTGGGTCAAAAAATACCTAAAGAGATTGTTCCAGCATTATGGTAGATAGACCCACACAAACAAAGACTAAGAAAGATCCCAACCACAACATAGATATGGTTAAAGCATGACAGTAGATATAAAATAAAAGGGGTAGCAACACACATGATGAAGTCTAAAAACAGGCACAAAAGCTGAGCTCTAGAATCAGGACTGTCTTAACTCCAAAGCTGAGCTCTAGAGACGATCGAAAGAGACATAAAGACGATCTTCATTGTTTTTGTGGAAGAGCAAGCACAACAGAGCCATCGCCTAAATTGTGCTGAGCTGCAAACTGCGACCAACCAGCTCTGAAACAAATCCTCTCATCTTTGCAAGTGTAGTATGGAGCTTAACTTTTCCATTCTTGGGTATGTCGAGAACAGATGCAATCTCCTTTGGGATGCGCTGTAAACACAACATGGAAAAGCTTCAGGCAAAAAGAAGATAATAACCACAAAGCTAAAACTGAAGACAACTAAAACTAAAATCGCTCTAAAAAATTACCTGTCCATTGTGTGCAACATCTGTAACAGTTATGGTGTGGACAAAAACATGTCCCAACCCAAGACCTCGAGTGAGGACATGATGGTTCATCCTTGCAGTCCGGCCAGATGTGAGTGTGAGGCCTTTTGAAAACACGACGTACTTGGCAAGGTCCATCTGGCCATCCGCATGTTTCGCACAACATATGGATATAAGAAGGTTAAAAATATCAAGACACCGAGCAGTGGTATATAGGAGGTGTGAAGCAACATGCACCTCTGGCACATTAATGGTGATTATAGAAATAATAGTGAGAGATATAGAGAATTATAGAAAATAGGCTACTGCAATGGCTACTGATTCAAGCATTGCAATTAGTGCAAAAGCTATCATGTAGTCGAGCATCATCAGTTGGCATTAGACAAAAAATGATGTCATGGAGCCATTAAAGAGACAAAGAAATAGAGATTACTAAACAAAAAGGTTTCTAGAGACACTAGACTTACAGAAAGAGACATTGAAACAGATCAATACTAAATTTAGAGACAAATAGAGATTACATATAGAAATAGAGATTACATACAAACTGAAACAAACTAATTAAAGAGACAAAGTAATAGACAAAGGTTTCTATAAGTCTGACAGAAAGAGAGATTCATAGAGACACAAAATATAGAGATTTAAAATATTAACTGAATTAATGCAAATACAACAAAAATAGAGAAAGAGAGAAGAAGTTCGATTCAGATAGATAGAGAGAAACCTAAAGAGAGACACAGAGAAACCTGAAACTAAAGAGAGAGAGAGAGAGAGAGAGAGAGAGAGAGAGAGAGAAAGGACTGAACCAAAATAGAAAGAGAGAGAGAGAAGCCTGAATCGTAACAACAAAGAGAGAGAGAAACCTAAAGAGACACAGAGAAACCTGAACATAAAGAGAGACAGAAAGGACTGAACCTAAATAGGAAGAGATATAGAGAGAGAAGCCTGAATCGTAATAGCAAGAGAGAGAGAGACAGAGACAACAACATGCTATACAAGGGGACAGAGAAAACACTGAAAAAAGAAAGAGAGAGAGAGAGAGAGAGATTTAGATACAGAGAAACAGGAACTGAGAGAGAGAGAGAGAGAGAGAGAGAGAGGCGGTCGATTTCAGTAGAGAAAAGGAGAGAGATTCAGATACAGAGAAATAGAAACAAAGAGATAGAGAAGAGCGGTCTATTTCATACTGTTGATTAAACAGAGAGAGATAGATAGATAGAGAGAGAGAGAGAGAGAGAGAGAGAGAGAGAGAGACATTGAGAAACAGAGAAATAAAGACAGATAAAGAGGGATAGAGGAAGACACAGAGAGAGAGACATGCACACATTGAGAAACAGAGAAGTATAAAGAGAGAGTCTGAGAAACAGAGAAGTAGAAAGAGAGAGAGAGTCTGAGAAAAAGAGAAGTAGACACACACACACACACAAACACACACAGAGCGAGAGAGAGACTCGAGCTACAAAGAAGGGAATTCGAAGGGCCAAAACCTGAAAGTGATACAGATGTGGCACTGGTCTTTAATAAATTAAGAAGCAGATTAAAACAAAATTTATGCATATTTCGAATTTATAACTTCTCTTCTTTATTTTTCGTAGGAGGGTGGTGATGCATACAGCAATGGCGACAACAAAAACTTTGACACATTCAGATGGAATGACATGTTATTCCAGGTACTTTACTAACAATGTGCAGCAAAAAAAAATCATGTTTACCTAATGATAGAGTTGGCTAATATAAATATTAACTAACAAAATAAAAAAATTACCGGTGCAGGACAATGGATTTACGTACACAGTATTACTGCAAAGGGAAATATGACACATCAAATTCATCCCCAAATGCATTGTCTTCTATACAGGTAGAAAATTATATACGTCTTGTCGCGTGAAAAATACTAAGAATAGACAGAAGAAGAATGCTAACAGACCAAAATAATGCTGTACGGACACAAAAAACAAAAATGCAGATTTACCATCAAGCGGAGACTGAATTCTCATCAGGTTTCTTACAAAAATATGATTGGCCACGTCCAAAAATCAAGCCTGCCAAAAAAGAAAAGATAATAAGAGCACACGAAAAGACACTTCGCTTGTATAACAAAAAAAATGTGTTGAGATAAATTAATATATATACAGTGAGACACTATATAAAAATTCGATAAAAATGTGAAGCAACCCTGTTTTCTGAAGAAACCAAACAGTGCATCGTCGAAAGCAGTGTTCTATCGCCTAAAAACATAAAACAGATGATAGCATAACCCAATTAGAAAATATAACAGCGTAGTGTTTAGAAAAAATACAAACAAACTGTTAAGCTCACATCAGAGTTGCTGGAGAGACTGTACCCGCTGTGCCCCACATCAAAATTATCAACCCCATAGTCAGTGGTTTTTTAGTAAGATCTATCTACACACCACAAATGCAGATGATCAAAACACATACAAAAAATACAGTGAATAAAGCACTAAAATGTCTTCACTGGTGCCAAGAATTGCAAGCAAATACTGCTTTATATCTCAACCAAAGAACAATGGGGAACAAAACAAAGACACATATAGTCTGAATTAAACTACCAGTACTACTAAGCAATCAACAAACCAAGCACTGAAAAAATGTAGGCTAAACCAACAATCTGCCACACTCCCACAGCCACGCCTCTCCAACACATCATACCATACAGTCGAATGACAGACAATGAACAAAAAATAGAGACGCATGGTGGTGCTCTAGTAGGACAAAAGATGGTGTCCCTTTCAACCTGAAAAAGAGATTCTCTAGAAAATAAATTACCTATACATCAGCGAGATCCACACACAAAATCTAACCATACATGCATCGACGACAACTGAGCCAACGCGACAGATGCAATGGATTCAGACGCGAGGTGTACAAAAACCCTCAAATCCACATCGCTACAGACAAGGCGCTCGCTCGCAGCCACGACGGATAGCTGGGAGGGTCCAGAACAAAGAGGGCAGCTGCATCTTCCCCCTACCTCTACACCCCAACCGCATGCATCAGACTTCGGCGATTAAATACATCGAACAAGGCAACACGGCAGCAGAAATACTGACGACGGAGCTGAGATTACAAGAGGAAGAACCTGTCCCGCCTCCGGCGACGCCTCCACCGCGGATCTCCGCCATGCCGCGAGCCCGCGACTCACGAGCTCCTCTGTTCCACCCCCTTCTCCCTTTCGCTCACGCTCTAGCAAACAGACACGCACGGAGATATCCAGACAAAAAAAGGAACGGGCCGGAAAAGGCCCAAGTCCAAACCCGGTAACAAAAGTACTACCCGCGAAACAAACCAACACACAGACACACAGCTGGATGAGGGGCACCAATCTTGACGCGAAAATGCACGGACAGAGATGCGACTGACGCTGAAATGAAATTCAGTCGGCTGAGATAGAGCAAAAACCTTTGTTTTTTCAAAGAAAAATCAAAAGTTCTTAGGTAAAAAAGTTTTAGATGATAATTCTCAACACCGTGGGTCTCATATTTTAATACATTCCGAGGGCTATAGGTTAAAAAAGGATTTGGTTGATGAATATTAGAAGTGTCTAATCCAAACGCAAACGTATTTGCTTGAGTATTGCTTGCTCATTATTTGTTATAACATCACGTTCTGCTCCATTAATTCTGTTGTTCTGAAGCTTATCTTTTTTTTTATTAAAAAAAATCTGCCGTTTAAGTTCTCCCGTTTATCAGATTTGTACATCGGAAGGTTTGATTATTGTTAGATATACGTCGAGAACTACCTAACTTAACCGTATGATTTAAGTTGTGCCGTTTATCAGATATATACATCGGAAGCTTTGATTGTTTGATATATACTTAGGTAGAAAAAATCTAAAAATTAGCAGCATGATTTAAGTCACTTTTGGGCACACATACTAATACGATTAGCAGTCCTAGAAGTTCTACTACATAGTAAATGTATTTTCTCGATCCCAAGCATAGTACAGTTCGTGTGATTCTTTAAGAAAAGAAATTTACACCATTAGATACACATGACTAACTAGATCTGAAAACAAGGTTGGATTGTGAAAAAAAAAGACAAATCCATCAGGGACACACAACTGTACACGCACATGCTAATTGAGAGGCTTAATCGGTACGCACATACTACTTGAGATGATCAATAAGAATAAGTTACGCTTGCATTGTACGGAGTTGGCGGTGTTTACATGAGGCCAAGATTTAATTGGTAGAATAAATCTCGAAATATGACTTATGACCGGATAGTCCATGTGTGCGTCAAATACATCTGTACTAATAAACTACTCTAATTTGATCCGTATATATTTTAACATATAATTGGACGCTCCGTTTAGAAAAATATATTATTGGACACTACTCTTTAATCCCTACCTAATATGATCACCAATTTGCCCGTCGACCATTGAAGTTGATCACAATAGCTGAGGATTAAATTAGCGTAGTGCTTAAAAATCGAGTTCTACACGTGTGCGTAAAAAACTTCTGTATTAATAACCTACTCCAATAATTTGATCCGTATATATGTTAACATATAATTGGACACTGGCCTTAAAAAATATATTATTGGACGCTACTCCTTAATCCCTACTTAACTGATTGTTGCAAGAACGGACTATGTGCATTTTGAATCTCTGCTTCCAGGTTCTCTCCATTACTTTGTGCAAAATACTACTTCCTCCGTCAAAAAATAAGTGTCTCAAGTTTGCTCAAAAGTGGATGTATCTATACATGAAACATGTCTAGATACATCAACTTTTGTGAAAATTTGAGACACTTATTTTGGGACGGAGGGAGTACAATCTGGACAATTAGCTCTGGCAAACCAGAACTTCTGCATGCTTGCTGTAGACATCTGGGGCACCGGTTAAAAATTCATAATGATTTTCCACGTGCTAGCTGATTACGTGGAGAGCGAGGAGTGATAGAATCTGCAATCAGACCACAGCTACAGCTATGCCTCCAGTAATCTTCCAACGAATCGCCGACGAACTGAAGCTCTGGGCCACATGGTCGCACAACTAACAGGGAATGGCCGGGCAGAAAAGTTTCAGGGTTAGTCTCATGTATATGACTTTCTTTTTTCTCTTTTTTTCTGTTTCCTTGCCAGGCCGTAACACTGGCTATAAATTTGCAACTGTAACTAATCTAAGATATAAGGTAGAGTCATCTACTTTTAAAAGTTCATTCCACATGAGATTAAAATCAAATATATATTAGAGCGTATACACGCGCATTTAATATTTATGCTTTTTGAAAATAGCTAAGACATCATAATTTAGTCAAATTACGATACTTTGCATATGGATAAGAATTTAAAATATAAAACATAGAATTGGGATTCAAATTAGAAGTTCAATTGCATTAATTTGTTTAGAACTATTCTTAATAAATACAGCCCGTGCGGATGCACGGGTTGACGACTAGTTCTTCTAGTCTCTCTACTAGCTCTAGATGCTACTGGATTTAGATTAAGCTCGATTTACTATGATTTATTAGGTTCTTGATGAATTGGAGATGATTTCTTGATGAACTGCTCCTATATGCACTGTCTACCTTCTGTGCATCAAGAATGAGATGAATGGTGTAGATCTAGTAGTTGTAGATCATTCCATTACCTTTGGAATTACTGTTGGAGCATTTCTTGCTCACATATAAAGCATCTGATGCTTGGAACATAATTTAAGCTAGATAATAATCATAACTGAGCTAGAACATGCACTGCATGAGCTAGCAGTGATGTTAAAATTATTTACGTATGATTTGTGCATGTTTGGCCTGCTGTGATGCCTCCAATTTGGAGTTACAAAGTGGTTATCTTGTATAGAAATGCTTTTATGTTTTCCTGTGCTTCTCTCAATGTACAGATGTGCATAGAACAGCTAATCCAGCTATGCTAGTTCACTGCCTTGTGTATAATCAGATACTACACTACTTTCTAACTTCCCTTGCCCTTTTCTTAACAAGCAACTGGTAAGCACAACAACTGCACTACCTTTCTTTCTCTCCCACAGCATATGCCTTGCATAACAAGGTTCTATTAAGAACAGGTGCTGCTCTTTCTCTCTTACCATGGTTCTGTCATTTACAGAACGTGCTACAACTCTCTCTAGCACTCAGAATCAACCTGCTGTTGTTGAGCAGCTTGAGCTTCTGGAATATGATGATAACCTGCGTCTTGTGGTACGCCTGCTTCTCCTCGCTGCTTCAATGATCCTAGGGTGTATTTCTCTAGCTGAAAAGGCTTTTAACTTGGTGCTTAGGTTCCAGACATGATCTGGGTGTGTGTATGGATGTTCTTGGATTAGAACAGATGTGTGGATGAGGTGTTGGGTGTTCTGGTGAGTGTGAAATGTGTGTGCTGTGGTTGCTGCGAGCTGTGTGTGAGTTGTGCTTCGGTTTGGTCCTCTATTTATCAAGCTTTGTGATGATCTGGGCTTGTGACACCAGGGAAACTTGCATGTGGTGATTCATCTGCTTACAATGGCCCTCTTCTACCTAGAGCTGCCTTATTTGACTCCTTTTGGCTCTCCTTTTAACCCTGGAGATAACCTCCTACTGTTGCTGCACAGTTCTTCACCACTTGCTGATATGTATTGAGTCACTGTTCTTATCCAACTTCAGATATTTGTGAGATCTTGGCTTGGCTGTGAAGGAATAATTTCTAATGTCGGTTTGTTTTAATTTCACTCAAGTGTATGTGTTTTTAAGCTAATCAATAGCTTAAAGAGTGGGATTACGATCCATTTGCCTAATCCATTGGCAAATGTGATACCAATTTTTTTATTCTGTTGCCCTTGTTAAGTTTAAATTCTGGCATTATTTATAATTGGAATTCTGCTGTTTTTGTATGCTATCTTGATGATCAGATCAACGAAATCCAGTTCAGGTTGCCTTGTCCCTATTTGTATGTTGATTAACACAGGAAATGCCTTTGCCCCTTTGTTGCCTTGCTCAGATTAAATCTGTATGTTCTTGGTTGCCTTTTTGCATCCCAATTCCTTTGACTTAAAGCTTAATCAAACCTCAGTTTTGATTTGAGCAATGCCAGATTTTTATAAAACAAAAGTCAGCACCAAATGGTGTTGACGATATTTCAACACTAACCCCCATTTCTTCTTATATGTGATGTTGTTTTGCAGGTTTGAAGATCTCCAGGCGATCAGTGAAGAATTAGTTAGGCTAGTTAGGAACTGTGTTATTTAATTTCTGTAACACCCAATGCTGTAAAGACTTGTTGTATTTATTTCAATTGAATTCGTTGGATGAAATTCCAGAAGTTATTTGTATTATGTTGTAAATACTCCTTTTTGTAAGATTTGATAATAGAATTCAATTTTTATTGTAATGAAATGATCACAAATTTTGTAATGGATATTTTGTGTTAATAGAATTTTTATTTGTGTGTGTGAAATAGATTGGACAAGTTATGGAATTGATTTGAGTTGAAATTTTATTAGAACTCCCTTTTGAGTTCACATACTCAATTTTAAGAAATATATGGTTTGAAAATATGCCTCAGGATTTATCGACACCTCTCGACTAACTGTCTATGACTGACTCCCGGTTCATGGACACTCGTCTGGTATCGACCCTCAATCCTTTTAACACAAAAGCGTGAATTTTTTCCAGATTTCACTAAAACATGCATGAATGCAGAAATGCAAATTCCTAATTCTACCCTCTCGAGTCCTATAACTGCGGGGTATTACATCCTCTCCCCCTTAAACTAAACTTCGTCCCGAAGTTTCTTTTCTGAGGTACCTGAACAACTGTGGATAGTCTCGTCGCAAATCCTCTTCTTTTTCCCAAGTTGCTTCTCTTTCAGAATGATTCTTCCATTGAACCAGACAATACTTAATTGCTCGATTCCTTAACCTTTTCCAGTTCTCCCTCAATATTTTCTCGGGTTGTTCCTCATACGACAGGTCTGGCTATAAGTTCAACTTTTCAAACTCAATTGGTTCCTCTGGTGGTTTTAGGCATTTCTTGAGTTGAGACAAATGAAATACATTGTGTACTTGAAACAATATGTCGGGCAATTCCAATTCATAAGCATTGTGCCCTTCTGACTCAAAACTCGGAATGGTCCAATATATCTGGGACTTAATTTCCCTTTAACTCCAAATCTTTTTACTCCTTTCATAGGACTGACTCTGAGATATACCTTATCTTATATCTCAGGGTCCCACTGTCTTCTTGAAAAATTAGCATAACTCTTTTGTCTAGTCTCAGCTATCTTCAACCGATCTCTGATGATATCAACAATTGTTTGTTGCTCCTTTATATACTCAGGTGCAAATTCTTTACTTTCTCCAACTTCAAACCAACAGATTGGTGACCTACATTTCCTTCCATATAAAGCTTCAAATGGTGCCATCTTAATACTACTCTGATAGCGGTTGTTGTATGAAAATTTTGCTAATGCTTAGTGTTCATCCCATGATCCTCCAAAATCAAGAACACAAGCTCTCAACATATCTTCTAAAATCTGATTGGTTCTTTCAGTCTGACCACCTGTTTGAGGATGATATGCTGTGCTATAACTTAGGTGTGATCGCAACCTCTTTTGCAACTGTCTCCAGAATGCTGACATAAAGACAGATCCTCGATCTGATACGATGGTCAAAGGTACTCCATGTTTACTGACTATTTCTTTCACATACATATCTATCAACACAGCTGCAGTATCCCTCTGGTTTATGGCTATAAATGAGCACTTTTGGTCAAACGATCTACAATTACCTAGATAGCATCTTTATTTCTCCTTGTTCTTTGTAATCCAGTGCTAAAATCCATACTAATGTCTTCCCATTTCAATTTGGGAATTGGTAAAGGTTGTAGTAACCCTGCTGGACTCTGATGTTCAGCTTTAACTTGTCTACAAGTATGACATTCAGCCACATACCTAGCAATCTCCCTCTTCATATTATTCCACCAGAATACTTTCTTGAAGTCCATATACATCTTGGTACTGCTAGGATGTATAGAATATGGTGTCTCATTGTAACATTCCAAGATTTTCAAATATTTGAAAATTCAGAAAGATAAAAAACTTTTGAAAATTATATATATTTTGAGTTGAAAATTTAAAATCATGCATGCATTCATCATCATCTTGTCTTGTGTGCTTCTGAAATTTCAAAAGTTGGAATTTTAATAAGTCACAAATGATTTTATTAAAACCCCTAATTCAAAATTGACATAATGTTTCAATTAAGTAATTATGCAATATTTTAAAATTTGTAATCTTGAAAGTATTGGAAAGGGTGCTTGAATATTTCAAATAACAGATATTATTATTACAAATTTTTACAAATTGGTTTGAATTCATTTGGAGGTTTAAATCCAAAGTTATATAAGTTTTCAGAAAAAGAAAAAGAAAAAAAGAAAAAAAAAATGATTAGGGCCAACCCGAGCCAGCCCGAGCCGCGGCCCAACTCCAGCCCAACAGCAGCCGAGCCGCACGCCCCTCTTCTCCTCTCTCTGACGTGTGGGCCCCACCGTTCAGGCCACGTCAGCGTCGTCTTCCCCGCGCGTCAATCACGCCCTTGCCCATTTTCGGACCACCGACACATCCCGCCTTCAATTCGCGCGATCTCCTTCCCCAATCGACGCGCCTCCGAGCCCCTTTTATACCCCTGCTCCTCCTCTCTCATTGTCCTCAAGAAATTCCGCCAGAGCGCCGCCAGGCTACGCACATTCGAGCTCGTCGTCCCGTCGCCGCCGCCGGGAAGAGGTCACACTCCGGCGTAACCAGGACGCCCCGCACCCCCTCTTCTGTCCTAATCTATTTCCACAAGACCAGCACATTTGTTTGCCACCGTTTGGTGATTTTTAATCCCTCAGATCGATGCGCCCATGCTCGACCTGACGCCACCGCCGCGGAATCCCACTCCGATGAGCAATTCCCGGAGGAACAGGACGCGCCCGAGACCGCTGTCTCGCCATCGACTTCGCCTCGACATCCTACACCTCTGGGTAACAAAAGCCCCTCCCATCTCCCCCTCTAGCTCGCTGGAACACCGCGGCCATGCCATCACCACCGTCGGCCAGCGCGCTCCGGCGACCTAGTGCCGCTCGGTTATGGTCAAGTGGACCAGAGCCGTCCGATCTGATCCCGACGGCCACGATTAGATCCTGTTAGCGAAGGGGTATCAGTAGATCTAAGCCGTAGATCTAGATCCAGTGGCTCAGAAAAGATCACTTAACAAACCGGTATCAGCCAATCGCAGCACGCCACGTCACCCAGCCTTTTCTGGTTTATTGCCCGAATTATTTTAATTTGGTAATTTTGCAGAAAAGCCCCTGCATATTCAAACCATTAGATCTTTTTATTGGTTTGGCCAAATTTAACAAACTTTATATTTTTGAAAAGATCTAGACTTGTAGAATATTTTAGCAATGTTAGTTTTCAGTTTTGCTTTAGTTTAAATTATTCAAATTTCAAATGTGTGATTTGAGTAATTTTGACATATCTTTAAATCTATAAGTTCACAAATTGCAAATAAAATATGTTTAGAAACATTTGGATCTGTAGAATAGTTTAGTCACTGTTAAAAATATTTTTGGAAACTTTTAAACTGATTTAAAAATCAGAGGCTTAATTTGAGTATTTTTGGTATAGTTTAAATCCTACAAACTATTTTAATTTATTTATTCTTGCAAAATGTCACAAATATTTTTTTTCCTGTCCAGTAGTACTGTTTTGCAATTTTAATAAAATGTTTAATTACAGAAAACATTAATCTTGTATTAATACCCTTTTGGGTGACTTAATAGTGTTTTTTTGTTTAATTAAATTTAAAATAAAACTTGTCATATGGTTTCATGCATATAATAAAAACAGAAAAAATAATAATTAATTTGTGTTTATTCCTTTTTGGAAATTGTTTTGTTTAGTTGTTATATTAAAAATTGTTTCAATTGCATCTTGACTTCATGCATGATTTCCTAAAAAGTTAGTGTAATATGTTTCTTGTGTTTATAAGTGCATTTCATGCATAGCTTATTTTGTTTGTATGTTTATTGTTTGCTTGAAAATTTTGTTAGACTATTCGGAGGGACCCGAGGAATTTTGCAGCTGTGACTACTGCTCTCCTTGCTGCCAAGGCAAGTGGCACATTCATAAATTTCCTACTATTTTGTCTATGCACGTCTAGTGTATTTTCCTTAAGCATGTGTAGGTGTTATTAGTATTGCTGTGCTAAAACTGTTTAGAGTAGCACCCCTATACTAGTTGGTCAAGAATCCTATTATAATATGGTAGACTTGCTTAGTTATGCAATTGATGAAAGTTTTACAAAATGTTAAGTGGCTTCTCAGGGCCATGTTCATGGGGGTTTTCACCTAAGATAGTTTTCACTATACTTAGGACCATGGTATGTGGTGGTTATCACCTGAGGTGGTACACATTTACTAAGTTTAATGAATCACCTGGGTGGAATTGGTATTGCTTGGTTTATGTTGAGTGGCTTCTCAGGACCATGTTCATGGGGATTTTCACCTAAGATAGTTTTCACTATACTTAGGACCATGGTATGTGGGGTTTTTTACCTGAGGTGCATTTGTGGATGGCCACCCAGGGACAAAGGGATTTGAAGTACTCCAAGTGAAGATTGCTTCCAGTGCACCATTAGTCATATGGGCTCTGTCTTGATCAACTAAGTTACGTGGACTCATCCCGGCTTGACAGGTGGTGGTAGAGGATTGTAGGTGGAATGGGTCAGGCCAGTATGGGGTGAGAAAATGCTTCTGAGAGATCTCGTCTTAATCTTCTCCTTTTCCCCAAAACACTAATGGAGTGTGGGGGGATAGTTTGGGCTGATTGAGTCTAATGGTGAACATGCACAACCTCTCGAGAGTGTCAAAACTAAGTACTTCGCCGTGTCCCCGGTTGCGGACAATTCTGAGCAGCTGATCAAGGACGTCAACGGAGGATCCCAACATTCCAATTTCTAAATAAAACTTGATGGGTGAACAAGGGTTGGGAGTTCACTGATGTCTATCAGTGGTACTCTTTGTTAAGATGAAAAAGTCTTTGAAAAGATAGGACAAAATTTGCTTTATGCAAAACAGCCTCAAGCTCCACCAGCCAAATATGCATATAGGTTATTAGAGTTATTCCACTATGAGTCCACAGAGTGTCACTTGCCAGTTTCATTTTATATGGTTCTGACCCACCTTGTTGCAACATTTTTCCTATTGCAGGTTGTTCCGACGATGAGTGAGGTTTCGTTTAAGGGTTTCGAGTCTACAACCAACATGTTCGCCTGTGGCACATGAAGATGATGGGGACTCCATGAAGAATAATGTTTTCCGCTGCTTTACTGTTTCAAAGCTAGCTTCGTGCTATGCAATTTGTAACGAATATTTTTACTAAGTACTGGATCCGCGTGTAATAATTGATATTTTGTTGTGACATTCATCGTAAACTGTGTGTGCAAATGAATCGATCCAGGGTTTGCACTATACACAGGGATCTTGCCAATTTTTAAGTGCAGGTCCGCTACAGATGGTATCAGAGCACTGTGTTGCCTGTAGGTTCGAAACCCTTGGTTTGGATAGAAATAGGTTTGACCATAGGATTGAAAATCTATTTTTATTCAGTTTGCTAAAAACAAAACTTTTCTAATATCATTCTTGTAACTATCTTAATTAATCTAATATATATTAAAAGTAAATTATGGGCTAACGAGAATTAAGTGAATTAACCTAGAAATTACCACAATAATCAGAAACATCTGACCGTTTATTTTCTTAACTGAAAATTTACAACCATTAGATTAGGCTTAAGTGGAAAATTACCCACCATTGCCATTACGTCAAAAAAACTAACAAGTCTACGTACTCCATCAAAAAAGAAAGGGTAGCGCTGAGCGTCCTCCGGAGGTTGGAAACGGGCGAACCTCCGCCAGCCGTCCGATCTACTTGATCATCACCGTCCGTGCGCGTCATCTGGGCACCCCATTCCCGCTTTTGCTCCAGGAAGCAAATAACACGCGAATCGCAGCAAACCGAGCAGAAACGAGAAAAGGGCAGGATCCCGTGGATCACAGAGAGAGGCGAGGTGAGGGGCGAGGCGGCCGGCGGCGTGCGACCGGCGGCCTGCCGTCGCAGCAGACTCGTTGCTCATGGCGGCAAGCTGCTCCTCGGCCACGAAACACAAACGGCAGCTCGGAGCATCCTTTGCAGCAACGTGGGGCGTTGTCTTCGGCTCCGGTGAACACGGCCGCAGCACCACCACACGTCGCTCATTGCGCCGCCGCTTCCTCCTTGCAGCAACCCTGCCCGCCGACCATAGCAACGACGCCCACCTATGGCAGCTCCGCCTCCGGCCGACGGCAGCATCGCCGCCCAGCTACGGCAGCAACGCCGCCCACCTATGGCAGCTCCGCCTCCGGCCGACGGCAGCATCGCCGCCCAGCTACGGCAGCACCGCCGCACGTCGACGGCAGCAACGCCGCCCACCTATGGCAGCCCGCCTCCGGCCGACGGCAGCATCGCCGCCCAGCTACAGCAGCACCGCCGCACGTCGACGGCGGCAACTCCACTGGCAGCTCGCAGCAGCGCCGACCAAGGCTGGTAGCAACGCCGCCGGGCCCTAGGAGCACCACCGCTGGCTGGTCGCAGCAGCGCCGCCCAAGGCTGGGAGCAACGCCGCCGGACCCTGGGAGCACCACCTCTGGCTGCTCGCAGCAGTGCCGCCCAACGTTGGCAGCAACGCCTCCGGCCCCTGGGAGCACCACTGCTGGGCGCTAGGAGCACCACCACCTACCGATTGCAGCACGAGGGCCACCGCACTTGTAGCTCTAATTGCAGCACGCTGGTCCGCCGGTCGCCGCCGTCGGAACTCGCAGGGGCCGCTGTTGTAGCAGTACAGAGGTTGCATCAGGGGAAGGGGTGCCTCCCTCACAAATTTGCTGCCGGAGCTGAACAGGGAGAAGGAGCGTTGGCGGTTGGCGAACGAGAGGAAGGAGAAGGAGCATCGTGGAAGCCGGCACGGGGGCAGCGCTGGAGGTAGACGAAGGAAGTGATTTGGGAAAAAATATGTGCGATGGGAAAGGAAAACGAGTGGAGGGGAGACGTCGGGTGGAGATAAGACTGTGGGTGGGGCCGTGTCATATGCCACGCGGTGGGACGCGTGGAGCGCTGTCGATCCGGAGGATCGAGCCTCCGGCGGTAGCGAAGCGTTTCCCAAAAAGAAAACCTAATCTATGGATTCTCCTAGCGTCTTCACATGTGCCGCCGCCGCCTTTGTGCCTTCGTCCGGCCGGCTTCCAAGTGCGTGCGTCATGGATCAGGTGCTAAGATTTGGATCTTCCATGCCGATGCATGCACCACGGCACCACGCCGTCGGCACGCCGATGTCTTCCAAGTGCATGCGTTGATCGGTGCTTAATATTTTGATGCTGCTTGCCGATACATGCACGAGACCACTCTTCTAGGATTGCTCGGATGCTTGCCCTCAGAGAGACAGCCCAGAAGGTATTTAATGATTTGCTTGGTGTAGTTATGAAGAATCAATTCACGTCAATGGAGAGAAGAGAGGGGAACGTTGGAGTTGAAGATCAAGATGAGGTATATTGTTCCAAGCAACGTGCATATACAAAGTGTTTCCTCCTTCACAACGTGGCCGCCACATCTAGCTAGGTGTCCTTGACGCTGGAGCAAAACCTAGCTCCCGCGGTTCAATCCAGATGAAGACGCTAGCAGATTGAATTGCCTTTGTGCCTTCGGCCGGCCGGCCGATGGATTTTGAGCGTTAATTGTTGATTTGTTCTGGATGGTGTGTGCGGATTTTCAAAGCTATCTTCATTCGAGCTATATGATGCTTACGATGCAAATCATCCGACAAGGGCAAGATTGAGCTAGCTTCTCTACCGTGGACTCGCTGGACAAGGAATTGATCTACTTCGCTGGCACTTTTTGACTACTCGCTGCGGCCGGCAACAGCTGCATCGTTTTTTTTTACGAACACATAGGGTAGTTGGACTATAAATCCTGTTCCAGCTCGTTGCTGAGGTACGTAATCAGGTGCGTCGAGTTAGCATATGTTCCAATTCCTGTCGATTTGGTGATTATGTCTGATTTTTCGCAATTTCTATTAGAGTAATATAATATGAAATTGTATGCTTAATTCCAAGTTAAACACTGCAAAAAAGACCAGCTGAATAGACAAGAATACAAGTCTCCAAGCAAACCTTTTTTCGGTTTTCTTGGTAGATGATTCTAGATAACAAACAGTGTTCACGCAATAGCCCACTGCCCAACATGCCCGAGCAGCAGAAATTCCTTTCAGTTCTGAAGGAAACAACGATCTTAATTAGGAGTTGCTTAGGGCAAGCCGTGCCTAAATTTTGCCAAGGCTCATGTCAAAGTGCAGCAATGATTTTGTGCGATTTTCACAAAATCGGTAAGCTCCCCAAACAATTTCGTGCCAAGAATTGATCCTTCAACAAAACTGATTTTTATATCCTCCGTACCTTATCCCTCGGAATCGAGCAGAAGTTCGATCACCTTATCGCGCTGCTTCACAAGGCGAATTGTCTCTACTTGTCGGAGCTCGAGCTGCAGGCCGCCTAACTCTGCGTCGTGAAGCTCCATGGAGAGGAGGGGAGGCAACGGAGAGAGGGGATAGTTTCTTCCTCCCAGGGTTTCTTGATTTTTAATCTAATGATTCAAACTGATCTGAGTTGTAACGTCCCGGGGTTTTCCCCAATTAGTTTTGTTTGTTTTTTTTTCTTTTTGCATCATCATGGCATCATGCATCTTTCACCTTGCATATTTTTGCTAAGCATAAAAATAATATTTTGTGCAAACCTAATTTTGTTTTGCAAATAATAAATCCTTCTCCCTCTTTTTCTATTTTAAATAACCCAAAATAATATATTGGGAATAATTGCAAAAACTATTTAAAAATAAAAATTAAAGTTTTGTAAAATATTTTGTAAAAGCCTTGCCCTCTTTCATTCCTCTCTTTTCTTTTCCTTTTCCCTTTTGTCTAAATCTTTTATCTATTTTCTTTTCTCTCTCTCTCTTCCTCTCTTTTGCTTTTATGCAAATTGAGAAATTCCTGAAACAAAAAAAAGGGAGCAGCCAGGTCAAAGAGGCCAAACAGGCCCATCCATCTCTCCGTCCAGCCCATCTTCTTTCTGTCGATGTCTCCTTCCCGTACGAGGGAGCACGCACATGGCGTGCGAGGCAGTGGCCTCCACCGGCCAGCGAGCCACCCCCCTCCTTTTCCCCCTCTACTTAGTCCCCTCCTTTGCCCTCCCTGCCAACCCTAGCTCTCTCCTTTCCCTCCCAGCGCCGCCACCCTCTCTTGGCTCTCTTTCTCCTCCCCTTTTCCCCACCTCCTCCCGAGAGCACCTCCATGGCCGACGCACGAAGCTTCTTCAAACCGTCGGAGTAGGCAGCGCCAAGGACATCCGAGTCCAGGAATCGAACCAGGGGTTCGTCCGCGTCAAGATCGCCGAAGGAACCGGAGCTGGAGCCGTCCCAGATCATCGCCAGGGTCGCCATCGTCTTCCTCGTCCGTCCGCTGCGCACATCTTCTTCTCCGTGGTCGTCTACGTCCAGCGCGTCTTCCTATGCTTCCCGGCGAGAACCACGACGCCGAGATCCTCCCGGTGAGCATACGCTTCGATTCCCCGCTTCTCCTCTTCAAATCCGTGGCTGTGGTCACCGATCCGCTCGCTCCGGAGTTTCTATCCGCCATGGCCGAGCTCAAGCTCGTGCCTTTGGACTCCTTGTCACTTTCCCTGCACCCCACGACCGCACCACTCCCCTTCACCAAGCACGCACACCCACCTCACCCCGGCGCAACTCACCTTCCCCTCGGCCTCCTGGACACGCGAGGAAACCAACAGCGCCACCGCCATTCTTCACCTTCGTCTCGTCCTGTCTCTGAAAGTCTGAACCTTTGGTGTCCAAATTCAGTTCAGGTCGCCCCACTTCTTCTTGTTCCATTGTTTCTTTGTACAATCACAAACATCGATCCGGTCCAGTGGCAAGCGAGCCACAGTTCCATCCAGGAGATCGTGAGTTCGAATCCCACCCAGTGCAATTTCCTTCCCTTTTCTCATTTTCGATCTGGCGCCACTAACGGGCCTCGGCCCAAACATCCTTCCTTCTCCAGCGCCGTGAGCGGCAGATAGCTGCCCGCCGCTCAGTTCCAGCCCATCTCTCTCCCTGCTTCTATTTCTTTTATTCTATTTTGCAAATCTTGTATATCCAATATCTTTTGTTCTATAAATCCAAATAATACAAATAATATATCTATTTTGATCAGAAAAATGCAAGTAATACTAATATGTCATCCATGATCATGTTTGCACCATATAGCTTGTTGCTTAGTTGTCTTTTGCATTATCACCTAAATAACTAATATGGAATGTGTTGGGTATTTAATTAATTATTGCCCTATTCCATTTAATTTGTGTAGCTCACCCATGCCTTGTCTCACATGCTAATCAACATTTAATTTGCTGATTAGATAAATAACTTGAACCTTTAATATTAATTGTCGGAATCCCGGTTCCGCTTAATTTGGCTTAAGTTGCATCTTGCCATGTCATGCATCATATCATGAACATGCTGGATTTTTGCCGTAGTTGTAAGATGCATCCTTTGCGCTTTCCAGTGTTTGTTGCTTCTTCCAGGTTAAGACGTTGAGATGATGTGAGCAACGACAAGTTCTTCTTCCTTGCAGGATTCCAGGCAAGCTTTGCTCACTTACTACCATTACATTGTCTTCCATTCCTGCCGTTGATCTATTGCTATCCTTATGTTACGATGCTTGTGTCTCGATCCTATATACATGTTTACCATGCAGCCTCATACATCCTTATCCCCACATCCTATTACCTTGTTGCTTGTTTACCTGTTGGCCTTACGAGTCGTAGCTGCATGCTTAGGTTTGTTGTTGTGAGTCGGTCTTTCTTTTGTATCACCTGCTTAGTATGATAGCCTGGTTCACTTTACTTAAAATAATGATAATGTTTGTGGGAAATGAACTAAATGATAAGGCACCCGGTGGAAGGCCAATGCGTTGGTGTTTTGTTCTGCTGAGTGTCGCCCTAGGAACTCAGTTCTTGTCCTCTTATCCAAGTATGAGCGCACTATCCACATGTGGGGCCAACGGGAACCCCCTCGACTTAGTACCGGATCTACCAACTTGTCCAGGAGCTGCAACTAGTTCGGGCTTTCCATTTGCTCATATGCATGTGCATGTTACTGATGATGAGAGGTTCGATGATATGCGGGGACATATAGGTGCGGTACGACGCGAAGCGGACTTTCCTACTGTGGTCTGTTTCGCCTAGTGCATAGTCGCAAACGATTGACTCCGCTATGGAGGTATCGGCCGGACTCTGGACGCGGGTAACAACTCAGATGGGTGGCTCCCTGGACTTGTTGGTAGTGAAGGGAAAACGTCTTGTCGCGACATCCTGCGACACACCGACGGAAGTGTGTTACTCATGGGCATTAAGGGTTGAACGTGCGTGTGGCTTAACAGTAGTGCACCCCTGCAGGGTTCAAATCTTTTCGAGAAGCCGAGTCCGCGGTTATGGACAACTTGGATCGGATGCTGGCTAACAAGATCATAAACAACTTACACCTAATGATTCTAATTAATTTGACTAGTAAGTTATAATTACTTTCACAATAAGATGTAAACTAAAATTTGACAACTGTGTGAGTTTCCCTCGATTGCTTCCTCATACTTGGTTGAGGGGGTGAATCTGGGAAGTGTTATGTTTGGTGTTAGAAGCTAGTTGGTTCCGATACGCTCTCTTATCCCTCTCCAGTAGACGGAAGTTGTAGAGTGTCTCTATAGGTTGTTTAGTGCTGCTGCTGCCGCCTCAGTCCACCTTCCTTTATATTTTGGCAGTCTTTGTGTTGGTCAATTTTGCATTGCTTGCCAGGCGGTTGTGCCTGACCCATCTTTGGGCTGTACTCTTTTGTGCAGTCAACAGGTTTGAAGTCTGACGACGTTAGCTTGGGAATCCCTCCGGCTCGGCCTGGGCAGGGATTGGACGCCATCGTTTATCTTCAGGTCTCTTAGTCCAATTTGTATCTTATCCGTAGTCGGATACTAATTTGCTTTCGCTGTGATTTGAATCTTTGTAATGTATCCGTTGTATCTTGACTCGTTTGAGTCGTTCTTGAATATATATCTCCTTCTGTTGTTGTTGCGGATTCTTTTCGTGAACTGTTGTAATGTTATCACAATTCCACCCACATAACGCGCATGTTTCGGCGTGCACGTTATGTTTGGTGGGCGACCTAAGATCGTTATTATGCGGATTTTGGCGGGATCGCTTAAATCTACATAGTACCGATTTTGGGGCGTCACAAAGTGGTATCAGAGCTTTGGTTTCCGAAACCTAAGGTTGTTTCGATACAAATGGTTATCGAAGCAGCGGGTCCGCAAAGCCTGTAGGATAACCTCGCTAACTGTCGTTGTTTCTAGAGTGTCAAAAACTATTTGACTAAAACTATTTTTGGAAATATCTCAATAGGATTCTTGTTTACTCCTTACCTCTATTCTACTCCTCCTCTTATCTTATTTGTTTTGGAGTCTTCTCTCTTACCTATCTTTCAAAGTTTAGGATTCCACGTGGGCGGACGATCTCTATGCATTTTAACCTAGTAGGTTCGATCTTTCGAAGTCTTCCTCGACATGAGCAACAACCCCTTGTTAGTGGTGTCGACAAGTTGAAGATGGAGTTACAATCTCTTGTTAGTGGTGTCGAGAAGATCAACGTGGAGCACGAAGACCCGATAGTTACCCCTCTTTTCCTGTTGTCTTGGGGTGGATCGCGGGGGCGCGATCCCTTGTTAGTGGTGTCGTCTGTAACGTCCTAGGGTTTTCCCCAATTAGTTTTTTTCTTCTTTTTGCATCATCATGGCATCATGCATCTATCACCTTGCATATTTTTGCTAAGCATAAAAATAATATTTTGTGCAAACCTAATTTTGCTTTGCAAATAATAAATCCTTCTCCCTCTTTTTCTATTTTAAATAACCCAAAATAATATATTGGGAATAATTGCAAAAACTATTTAAAAATAAAAATTAAAGTTTTGTAAAATATTTTGTAAAAGCCTTGCCCTCTTTCATTCCTCTCTTTTCTTTTCCTTTTCCCTTTTGTCTAAATCTTTTATCTATTTTATTTTCTCTCTCTCTCTCTTCCTCTCTTTTGCTTTTATGCAAATTGAGAAATTCCCGAAACAAAAAAAAGGGAGCAGCCAGGTCAAAGAGGCCCAACAGGCCCATCCATCTCTCCGTCCAGCCCATCTTCTTTCTGTCGATGTCTCCTTCCCGTACGAGGGAGCATGCACATGGCGTGCGAGGCAGTGGCCTTCACCGGCCAGCGAGCCACCCCCCTCCTTTTCCCCATCTACTTAGTCCCCTCCGGTGCCCTCCCTGCCAACCCTAGCTCCCTCCTTTCCCTCCCAGCGCCGCCACCCTCTCTTGGCTCTCTTTCTCCTCCCCTTTTCCCCACCTCCTCCCGAGAGCACCTCCATGGCCGACGCACGAAGCTTCGTCAAACCGTCGGAGTAGGCAGCGCCAAGGACATCCGAGTCCAGGAATCGAACCAGGGCTTCGTCCGCGTCAAGATCGCCGAAGGAACCGGAGCTGGAGCCGTCCTAGATCATCGCCAAGGTCGCCATCGTCTTCCTCGTCCGTCCGCTGTGCACATCTTCTTCTCCGTGGTCGTCTACGTCCAGCACGTCTTCCTATGCTTCCCGGCGAGAACCACGACGCCGAGATCCTCCCGGTGAGCATACGCTTCGATTCCCCGCTTCTCCTCTTCAAATCTGTGGCTTTGGTCACCGATCCGATCGCTCCGGAGTTTCTGTCCGCCATGGCCGAGCTCAAGCTCGTGCCTTTGGACTCCTTGTCACTTTCCCTGCACCCCACGACCGCACCACTCCCCTTCACCAAGCACGCACACCCACCTCACCCCGACGCAACTCACCTTCCCCTCGGCCTCCTGGACACGCGAGGAAACCAGCAGCGCCACCGCCATTCTTCACCGTCGTCTCGTCCTGTCTCTGAAAGTCTGAACCTTTGTGGTCCAAATTCAGTTCAGGTCGCCCCACTTCTTCTTGTTCCATTGTTTCTTTGTACAATCACAAACATCGATCTGGTCTAGTGGCAAGCGAGCCACAGTTCCATCCAGGAGATTGTGAGTTCGAATCCCACCCAGTGCAATTTCCTTCCCTTTTCTCTTTTTCGATCTGGCGCCACTAACGGGCCTCGGCCCAAACATCCTTCCTTCTCCAGTGCCGTGAGCGGCAGATAGCTGCCCGCCGCTCAGTTCCAGCCCATCTCTCTCCCTGCTTCTATTTCTTTTATTCTATTTTGCAAATCTTGTATATCCAATATCTTTTGTTCTATAAATCCAAATAATACAAATAATATATCTATTTTGATCAGAAAAATGCAAGTAATACTAATATGTCATCCATGATCATGTTTGCATCATATAGCTTGTTGCTTAGTTGTCTTTTGCATTATCACCTAAATAACTAATATGGAATGTGTTGGGTATTTAATTAATTATTGCCCTATTCCATTTAATTTGTGTAGCTCACCCATGCCTTGTCTCACATGCTAATCAACATTTTATTTGCTGATTAGATAAATAACGTGAACCTTTAATATTAATCGTAGGAATCCCGGTTCCGCTTAATTTGGCTTAAGTTGCATCTTGCCATGTCATGCATCATATCATGAACATGCTGGATTTTTGCCGTAGTTGTAAGCTGCATCCTTTGCGCTTTCCAGTGTTTGTTGCTTCTTCCGGTTAAGACGTTGAGATGATGTGAGCAACGACAAGTTCTTCTTCCTTGCAGGATTCCAGGCAAGCTTTGCTCACTTGCTACCATTACATTGTCTTCCATTCTTTCCGTTGATCTATTGCTATCCTTATGTTACGATGCTTGTGTCTCGATCCTATATACATGTTTACCATGCAGCCTCATACATCCTTATCCCCACATCCTATTACCTTGTTGCTTGTTTACCTGTTGGCCTTGCGAGTCGTAGCTGCATGCTTAGGTTTGTTGTTGCGAGTCGGTCTTTCTTTTGTATCACCTGCTTAGTATGATAGCCTGGTTCACTTTACTTAAAATAAAGATAATGTTTGTGGGAAATGAACTAAATGATAAGGCACCCGGTGGAAGGCCAATGCGTTGGTGTTTTGTTCTGCTGAGTGTCGCCCTAGGAACTCAGTTCTTGTCCTCTTATCCAAGTACGAGCGCACTATCCACATGTGGGGCCAACGGGAACCCCCTCGACTTAGTACCAGATCTACCAACTTGTCCAGGAGCTGCAATTAGTTCGGGCTTTCCATTTGCTCATATGCATGTGCATGTTACTGATGATGAGAGGTTCGATGATATGGGGGACATATAGGTGCGGTACGACGCGAAGCGGACTTTCCTACTGTGGTCTGTTCCGCCTAGTGCGTAGTCGCAAACGATTGAGTCCGCTATGGAGGTATCGGCCGGACTCTGGACGCGGGTAACAACTCAGATGGGTGGCTCCCTGGACTTGTTGGTAGTGAAGGGAAAACGTCTTGTCGCGACATCCTGCCGACACACCGACGGAAGTGTGTTACTCATGGGCATTAAGTGTTGAACGTGCGTGTGGCTTAACAGTAGTGCACCCCTGCAGGGTTCAAATCTTTTCAAGAAGCCGAGTCCGCGGTTATGGACAACTTGGATCGGATGCTGGCTAACAAGATCATAAACAACTTACACCTAATGATTCTAATTAATTTGACTAGTAAGTTATAATTACTTTCACAATAAGATGTAAACTAAAATTTGACAACTGTGTGAGTTTCCCTCGATTGCTTCCTCATACTTGGTTGAGGGGGTGAATCTGGGAAGTGTTATGTTTGGTGTTAGAAGCTAGTTGGTTCCGATATGCTCTCTTATCCCTCTCCAGTAGACAGAAGTTGTAGAGTGTCTCTATAGGTTGTTTAGTGTTGCTGCTGCCGCCTCAGTCCACCTTCCTTTATATTTTGGCAGTCTTTGTGTTGGTATCAATTGAGCATTGCTTGCCAGGCGGTTGTGCCTGACCCATCTTTGGGCTGTACTCTTTTGTGCAGTCAACAGGTTTGAAATCTGACGACGTTAGCTTGGGAATCCCTCCGGCTCGGCCTGGGCAGGGATTGGACGCCATCGTTTATCTTCAGGACTCTTGGTCCAATTTGTATCTTATCCGTAGTCGGATACTAATTTGCTTTCGCTGTGATTTGAATCTTTGTAATGTATCCGTTGTATCTTGACTCGTTTGAGTCGTTCTTGTATATATATCTCCTTATGTTGTTGTTGCGGATTCTTTTCGTGAACTGTTGTAATGTTATCACAATTCCACCCACATAACGCGCATGTTTCGGCGTGCACGTTATGTCTGGTGGGCGACCTAAGATCGTTATTATGCGGATTTTGGCGGGATCGCTTAAATCTACATAGTACCGATTTTTGGGCGTCACATGAGTGCTGGTAGGTGAAGGATGGATTGGTATGGGTATTTGGTGCATGTTAGCTTTGAGGATTGCACCTTCAGCTTAAGTAGGCAAGTAGCCATGGGTTACCTCCTTCCCCGTCATTCAGTTTTAAATTTGTCGGATAGTCACATTCCAATATGTGGACGTGAGCTCACTTATGCAGGTAGCATTAGTTCTCCCAAAGCTCAGATGAATCCAATACACTAAGAGGCAATTCCCGTCTAGGGCTTTCTAATTAGGCATTAAAATTATGATCCAAGATAGGTAGGAACAAATACATGCAAGTATGCTTGCATGCAGTTGATACCCGTGAGAGATATCGCCGAGGAAGAACTGTGACATCGCTCCCAGGTCCACTTGGTTACACCATGCGCACACGCGCAATCTTTGTCAGCACGCAGGCGGACAAGTCCACGGCGGTTCCGTCGCCGTCCGCCTCGTCCGTAAACACTAATCACGAGATTAGCGACGTCCGCGTCCGCGAGTTGCTTTGTTCGCTACTTCCAGCGGAAAGCAGCGGACAGTCCGCTCGCTGCATGCTGCGACTAGCTGCTGAGGAAAACAGGATTTTGGTGCTACGCTGATCATGTGAATCAGTGCGTGCGAGGATGGAGCAGGATGTAGCGCTAGCAGACAACGGACCTAGCAGGGTACGGACTGCCCGTTAAGCCGTTAAGACGTTTGGAGCGGCGCGGATGATCCGTCTCCGCCTGCATCCCTAAAATCTTTGGTATGCTTCGCCGCCGGCCGCACGGGAGTGGTTGCAGCTTGAGAGAAAAAACGGCGATTGGTGATTTTTGGATTATGCCGTAAGCAAGGTACAGACTGAAGAGGATGAGCTAGCCTGCTGTGTGCCGCGCGTGTCTAAAAATTGCGATTGGTGGTTGGAATATCTTGCACCTCTGATAAAGTGATAAAGGGTCTGTTAACAGTGGTAAGATCCATCATCCAAGTACTGCTGGCCCTAGCGCTACCTCCTTGCTGATCAAAATTTTGACTTTATCTCTGCGATATGCATATATCATTAGTTTCGTCCATCGTAATTATTTCCAAAAGTCTGATTTTCCTAGCATCTTTTGCGATTGAGCTATCATAAAATCAATAAGTAATATAGGATATCATCGTCTCATAGGAATTTGATTGCCTTCTGTGAGTTGCGATATAAGATTCACAGTTAGGCATTTTCCCTCGAAAGTATTATATTATTTATTTCTTACTTAGGTTAAATATATTGTACAGTACAGCTGTACAGTCATGGTACAAGTATGAGAAATTAGCAACATGCCGTTTTGACGATGTCAGCAATACGGAATTTGGAGGTGTGACTCCGTGACAGTCAGATTATTTCCTAACCAGGTATGCAGATACCAGCATGTTTCCATTGACACATCCAATACTTGGTCACTACAGGGACCGTGTGTTTTATTTGTTGCACGGTGCATAAGGAAATATGATGTGTATTTGATCCCTTAACTATTAGCAAAGTGTAGATTTGGTTTGTCAATTCTTAATTCAGAAACTTTTTGCACTTGTATATTTAGTATGGTGTACTTTATTTTTGGTCGCCCAAAGTTGTTTTGACATGCTAAATCATAACGTTGTGTCTACAACATCACCAAGACCCTTCTGGAAATTCAATTAATAACTCCCTCCGATCCATAAAAAACGTCGCCACTTACGAGTTGTACCTACGGGGTTGTTTTCGCACGACACTTAATCCGGATCGGAGGGAGTAGTTTATTAGAATAAAGAAGAAAACCCAGAAAGGTGCCAAATAAGCAAGAATGGCAAACAGAGCAGAAATAAAAGGAAGTAAGACGAGGTATCTCGAATTTATTTTTTTACCAAATAATGAGATACAGAAAACAAGAACACATAAGAATGTTCGAAAATGGAAAATATCCAAAACAACATTTCTATCTATTTTGTTCTGTGATTTCATTTCCATGAAATGTTTCGTCAAACAGTAGTATAAGGGATTTCTTTCATGAATAACTCATCGTTTTCATTTTAACTTCTTGGGTAAATATTGGTGCTCATAGGGGTTGCACGTTGGTGAAAACTACTCTGATGTTGTTAATACTACTTCGAAGAACAAAACTATAGGATATCCGGAGTTGCAAATCAAAGTATGTGTCTTCAAAGTATAGTGATAGATGATAGAACAACTATATGGAACATTTCATGTCGTAAAATATTAGTTTGTTCGCGACATTTATCTTTCCTTTGTCTTACGATTACTTTCAACGATCTGATGGGCGATATAGTATGTCATTTTGGTTGCATGCACTTAGTTACCTCTGGTATGTCCCGCTCTCTTTTATAGCTCTAATAGTGTATCACAATTCCATGAAAAAAGTAGGAGTGTACTTTTCTTGATTTACACAAAGTTGTTTCATTAAGCATCCCAAATATCACACTACATAATTAACAAAAAATATTATCTTATGCATAGACCAGTGCATGTTCTGAAAATGTAGATTGTCCAAACAAATATAGAAGTACACCATTTCTACCACGGTTGCTGACAGAACATTAGGAATTCCACAAATCAGAAGACACATTTAATGAAATAAATATGTTTAATGATTCCTGAACCTATTATTTGGAGGAGAAGGGTGGATTGTTAGTGTGGATGATTTGTTTGGTGGACATGTATGGTTGGGTTTCGTTTGTGTATTTGGCGGGATTTGGCATATCTTAACTGACTTTAGGTTGTCCAAACAGATAATAGAGTAGATTTTAGCTGTAGCGGTAAACTAGCTGACAAGGTTACAAAGGTTATAATGCAAATTCATGGTTGTGTCATATTTTCTGCATAATTCAACATCTTCTGTTTTGGTTGCAGTAATGCTAAAGTTGGCCTTTCATCACTACAAAAAACTGCATTTTTATGTGTCTTAGCCAACTGGCATCCTCCATTTTTTGTGCATACAGAATATGCTAACGACCGAATCATCTGATAAAAGCATGATTCTTCTTATAAAATATTTAACAGACATTCAAGCTTGGTCACCGATGGCTTATAATTGGTGAGTTCAGATAAGTTCAGTTCAAGTTGGTCACCGATGGTTCATTATTCATGAGTTCAGATAAGTTCAAGTTCAGATGGTAATATATTAGGTCTGTTTTTTTTAAATATGAGAAGTTATTCAATTGCTTCGATTTTTTTAATATATTAGGTCTGTTTTTAACACCCTCCTGTTGTTTCTACCCACAGATCTACCGTGCATGTTCCATTGGACCAAACATTCACTACAGAATATTACATGCGACCTAATTTTAATATCGTTAGCACATATATCATTTAGGAGACTAAATGTTGTATCTTGGAGTTTGTAATACATCAGGCAAAATTCATTTTATTTCCAACGCACGGAAAAAATATGCATCCCTCCACATTGCAGTCCCGATGCATGGAACTCATACATTAGTAGATACTTCAATAACTAGAAAATGGCACAGTATATTGTCTTCTTAAAATTACACGCAATATATCTGCTCACCATAGACTTTCAAATAGGCAAAAAATGTCAACTTTGACTTCATATTGTGTTTTGCACCTAAAATCATTGTTACATTATATATATTAACAAATTATGCGTATAGCGGTGTAATCTAGAGAAAACATCATTGTTGTGTTTTTGCACTCCTTCGAATGCTAAAAAGGGCATGGAAGTAATATGATCTCATTTTCAGTTCTTCAAATGCTAAAATAGAGGCATCATAATAGAATTGCTTGCAGAATCCTAGCCCATATATGTTTTACCATAATAACTAATATATTCAAGGTAGAGAAACTCTTGATGCTATTGATTATTATTGAAGTATATTTCATATTAATAACACATATCTTTTTCACCCACAAAGTATTGGTCAAAATCTTCAGTGTAGAATTATCACACAATCAGCCCAATCAGTTTTCATCTCATTTCTACGTGGCACTACAAATGGACCAGAGGTTTTTTTTTAAGAAAAACAAATATGAAAATATATGGATAGAAACAAATAAGCGAAGTTTTTTTTTCTTCCAAATTGATATAAAATTGTATTTAGTTGTTGCCCGCGCAATTGTGCGGGCCACTTTGCTAGTTGCTTTCTAAATACCTTCTCTTGTTTTTAGATGACCAGCCTCATCGAATCCATCAAGAAAGGACCAGTGATGACCATGACTCTACAATGTGAGACAGAGTTCCCAAAAGCACTTAAGGATAACATGAAGAGCTTGGGATTTGAAGGAGAAGCAGTATACAAAGGATTTCCTTTCATGGATGAAGGTCAAGAGTACAAGTGGGTGCAACTCCATATGTGCAAGAACAAAGAAGATGCCCACAAGACTGAAGGTTGTTGCATTCTCACCAACCCAATACTTCACACTTCATTCTTTGATTCAGCAAGAAGTGCAGCATGGGAGGCCATCGAGTACCTTGGAGCAAGACTTCGATTTAGACTTCACAACACCCAGAAACACCTTGATGAACTCAAGGAAATAGAGGAGGAACTCAATGCACTCAAGAAGGAGATAGCCTAGACCACCTATTTATTAGAATAACTAGATCCCGATGATGTATTGACCTATCAAATTGTGGTATGGCAGTATTATCGTGTTTGTTTTTCCATGACCTTGGTGTGATTCGTTCCAAAATGATTAGTTCGGTTTTCTCAAAAGATGTTTGGTGTTTAATGATTGTGGTTGATTGTGTTATTTGCTTGTATGGGTCGGAGTATTTTTTCCTAAATCTGTCTATCTTTTGCTCATCTATGCTTAAACCATAGATGCCTCCCCGTCGTGATCCTGAGAACAACAACAACAACACCAATGCAATGCTCCAGCAGATGATTGCAGGGCAGACTCAGCTGATGACTATGATGGCTCAATTCATGGCCAATCAAAATACCCCACCGCCACCACCTCCTCCCCAAGTGGACATGCTTGCAAGATTTCTGAGGCTCAGGCCTAACAAGTTCTCCAGTGCAACTGAGCCAATTGTGGCAGATGATTGGTTGCGCTCTATGCACAAGGATCTGGTAACTTGTGAGTGTACCGACCCTGAAAAGGTGAGGTTCACCGCCCATCTGTTGGAGGGACCAGCAGCACATTGGTGGGAAACTTACCAAATCACCCACCCTCTGAACGATTTGACCTGGGAAACCTTCGAGGAGGGATTTCGTAATGCCCATATCTCTTCCGGCATTATGAACGGAAGAAAGAAGAGTTCCGAAACCGAGGTAGGGAAACAGGAGCCTTAAGGAGTATATGTATGACTTCCATGCATTGTCTCGTTATGCTCTTGAAGACATTGACACTGATGGCAAGAGGAAGGCAAAATTCCTCAAAGGGCTGTGTGACGAGCTGAAAATTCCGTTTGACAGTCGCTTACGCCCCGAACTATCAGGTCCTCCTAGACCAAGCAATCACACTGGACGATAGCATCAAGAAGGCTGAAATCAGGAAGAGGAAGCTGGGTATCAACAAACATCACTCTGAGCCTTCATTCAAGAAGCATTTTTCTCATGATGTCAACCATGGACATAAACAAGGGAACCACCATAGTGGAGGAAGCAACCACAAGCATCATGATTATAACCATAATGGTGGATTCAAGGGAAGCAATGGAGACCATAAGGGAAATGGACATACTGGCCATAACCATAACAATGAACAACACCGCCCAAATCCCGAACACAAGAAGGATATCAGCCAAGTGCTTTGCTACAAGTGCAAGAACAAGGGCCATTATGCCAATGAGTGCCCAGCAAAGAAGGCCAAAGAAACTGCCAAGCCAAATCCTTTCGATAAAGGATATGTGAACCATGTCCATATGGAAAGAAACTACAATGAGCCTAGTATGGTGAATGGTACATTCTCAATCAAGTATCCATTTTGAAGTTTGACTACCAACAAAAATTTCTTTTAAGGGTGGTAGCCCACCCAAATATCCTAGTCACAACCTTTTGCTAGCCTTCCCGAATCTCAAGGACGAGATTCCTTTAAAGGGTGGCAGTGATGTGGGTTGGTCCCGATTTTCACGGATTTGTGCGGAGGGAACGATGAACACGAAGAACAAGCGGATGAACTCAAGAACACAAAGAGGGAAAACTCTCAAATCAAAGATAACTAGCAAGTAGCAACTCGGAAGACTCAATTGGTAACAAATCCCCGAGGGTAGCCCCCAATTCTCCTCTCCCAAGCACACCTTACTCTTAGGATTGTTTGTCCAATTGGTCAATCCAACCAACCCAATCTAGCCACTCAAAGAGGGAAGATTAGCAAGTAATCGCAACTACAAGCGGAAGCCTTGGTACCCACGCAGGGGTCTTCTCCTCAAGAGGAGGCCTTGGTTCATCTCCACAATGGGAGGCCTTGATTCATCTCCATAGGAGGAAAGATACACTTTGAGAAGAAGGAGCAACGCTCTACTTTAGTTCCCAAATAATAGTCTAACCCTAGATCTGAAGGGGAGGGGGTCTATTTATAGTCTGGGTACAAAACAGGGAAAAGTCACGTTGAAAGGTGGGGTCGCAGGCGAGCTGGAGGAGAACCGGTCCTGGATCCGGTCTTGGCCGGACTGGAGGCCGGACGCGTCGGCCTGTGGTCCGGACCTGGGGCCGGTTTAGGCCGGCTGGAGGTCCGGTCGTCTCGGGGTGCAGCCAGGCCATGAGGCCGGTTTTGGCCGGCTGGGGGTCCGGCCTCCTCTGGCTGTGGTCCGGTCTTGAGGCCGGTTTTTGACCGGCTGGAAAACCGGCCGAGCTTCTTCTCCGTGTTCTTCGTCTTCTTCTTGGCCATCTTCTTGGGTCTCCTTTAGGTCATCTTCTCCATCATCTTGGTCTTTCTCTTGCTCATCTCCTCCACTCCATTGTGGGTCATCATCAAGGTGGTTCCTGAGTATGCACAAAGTATCCAAATGAAGTAGCAACCCATTCAAAGGAGTGTCGAGGTCACACATAGCTAGGAGTGAATTCACCTTATCATGGAGAGCTTTGACTCTTGCTCTTGTCATTGGGCCACTTGTTGTAGGAGCCGTATGTTGGGCTCTCCCCCCTTGGAAAAGAGTCGTCCTCGACTCTTGGTCATCCTCATCGCTTGATGTTCCAAGGTATGGCGATAGGTCGGCGACGTTGAAGGTGTCATGGACCAAGTGTTTGGAGTGGAGATGTCGATCTTGTAGGCATTGTCGTTGATGCGCTTGATAACCTTGAAAGGTCCATCTCCACGAGGGTGAAGCTTGGACTTCCTTGCATCCGGAAGCGATCTTTGCGAAGGTGTAGCCAAACAAGGTCTCCTTCTTCAAATATCATGGCGCGCTTGTGTTTGTTCATCTTCGTAGCATGGTCTTTGTTGTGCTTCTCGAGCATAGTTCTTGTTTCCTCATGGAGCTTCTTCATGTAAGCGGCTCGCTTGTCGAAGTCCATGTTAACTTGTCACGGAGTGGAAGTGGTAGCATGTCGAGCGCGGTGTAGGGGTTGGAGCCATAGACGATCTCGAAGGGTGTTCTCTTTGTTGCGCGATGAAGTGCTCGATTGTAGGCGAACTCGGCGTGTGGGATGCACTCTTCCCAATTCTTCAAGTTAGGCTTGATCAACACACGAAGGAGTGTAGATAGGCTTCGGTTCACCACTTCGGTTTGGCCATCGGTTTGAGGGTGGTATGCGGTGGAGAATAGTTGCTTGATTCCCATCTTGGCCATCAAAGTCTTCCAAAAATAGCTCACGAACTTGACGTCACGATCCGACACAATGGTCTTTGGCACGCCATGAAGACGGACGATTTCCCTGAAAAACAAAGTAGCAATATGTGAAGCATCGTCGTCTTGTTGCATGGTATAAAGTGTGCCATTTTAGAGAAGCGATCAATGACGACAAAGATGGAATCCTTGTTTGTTTTAGTGCGTGGGAGTCCTAAGACAAAATCCATAGCTATATCGGACCATGGGTGATGTGGAATAGGCAAAGGTGTATAAGCCATGAGAGTTTAGAGTAGACTTAGCTTTGAGACATGTAGAACATCGTCGAACTAGGCGTTCCACATCACGCTTCATTCTTGGCCAATAGTAGTTGGTGGCGAGCATGGCGTAGGTCTTGTCGCGGCCAAAGTGACCCATGAGTGCCTCCATGAGATTCCTTCAAAAGGACCAAACGAAGCGAAGACTCGGGTATGCATAGTTTGTTAGCCTTAAACAAGAAACCTTGTGCAAATAGAAATCACCAATTCCTTTGTGCTCCGAACATTGAGCGAAAATGTCTCCAAAGAAAGCATCGGTAGCATACAACTCTTTATCTCATCCAAACCCAAGACACTAATGTCAAGACGTGTAAGTAGGTTGGCCTTGCGGGATAGAGCATCCGCGACCACATTGTCTTTACCTTTCTTGTATTTGATTACAAAGGTAAAGACTCAATGAACTCAACCCACTTAGCATGTCTTTTGTTCAAATTTGTTTGACTTTTCAAATATTTCAAGGATTCATGGTCGGAATGAATGACAAATTCCTTAGGACGAAGGTAATGTTGCCACACATCCAAAACACGAACCAAAGCAAATAACTCTTTGTCATAAATGGGGTAATTCAAGCGAGCTCCATCTAGTTTCTCACTATGGTATGCGATGGGTCTACCATTTTGCATAAGCACTCCACCAATGCCCAATCCACTTGCATCGCATTCAATCTCAAATGTCTTAGAGAAATCCGGAAGGGCAAGGAGTGGTGCTTCGGTTAATAACCGTTTGAGCTCATTGAAAGCAAAATCATGTGCATTGCCCCAAATGAAAGGTACATTTTCTTTGTAAGTTCATGGAGGGGGCAAGCAATTGTGGAAAAATCCTTGATGAAACGGCGGTAAAATCCGGCAAAACCAAGAAAACGTCTCAACTCCTCAAGTGACATCGGAAAAGGCCAAGTCCGAATTGCTTGTATCTTGCATCATCAACTTCAACTCCATCCGAAGAAACAACAAAACCCAAGAAAACAAGTTTGTTGGTGGCAAAAGTGCACTTAGAAAGATTTGCATAAAGCTTTTCATTGCGAAGAACCAACAAAACTTGAGCAACATGAGAAGTGTGCTCTTCCAAAGATTTGCTATAGATAAGGATGTCGTCAAAGTATACCACAACAAATTTCCAATGAAAGGACGCAAAACATGATTCATGAGACGCATAAAAGTAGAAGGTGCATTGGAAAGACCAAATGGCATGACAGCCATCATAAAGACCAAGCTTTGTTTTAAATGCGGTCTTCCATTCATCACCTTCACACATCTTATTTGGTGATATCCACTTTTAAGATCAATTTTGGAGAATATAGCGGAACCACAAAGCTCATCAAGCATATCATCAAGTCGAGGGATAGGATGGCGATACCGAACGGTGATGGCGTTGATGGGGCGACAATCCATGCAAAGGCGAAGAGTGTTGTCGTGCTTGGGTACCAAGATGACGGGCACGGCACGGACTCAAGCTCTCGCGGATATGTCCCATGGCAAGAAGTTCTTGTATTTGCCGCTCGATCTCCTTTGTCTCTCGGGGTTGGTGCGGTAAGGAGCGCGGTTTGGTAGCGGTGCGCCGGGAACAAGGTCGATGCGGTGCTCGATTCCGCGTAGAGGAGGTAGTCCCGGTGGCACTTCTTGAGGGAAGACATCTTCAAAGTCCTTCAAAAGAGACAACAAAGAAGGAGGAAGGTTTGTGAAAGTGTTAGTCATAGAAACTTCACCCTTGCATATGAGCACATAGTGGAGGGTGGATGGGTTCTCTCTCAACTCCCTCATCTCTCTCTTTGTGGCAAATAGTGTAAGTTTTGTGGGAACTCTCTTTGAAGTGTCACACTCATTTGGCTTGTGGCTCTCACTCACTTTATGGTGGGTCTCTCGCTCACCACTCATCTCACTGACGAACGATCTTGTTGTGCCCTTGCAATAGTCTTGGCGTTGTCGGCGATGACTTGACTTGGTGTCATGGGACGAAGGACGAAGGTCTTGTCGTTGTTCTTGAAGCTATAGTAATTTGTCCTTCCATCATGCATAGCACCCTTGTCAAATTGCCATGGACGCCAAGAGTAAGTGACAAACGTTCATAGGCACAACATCACAATCAACCGTATCTTCATAGGCTCCAATCTTGAAGGACACTTGCACCATGTGTTGAATCTTGACGGCTCCGGTATCACTCAACCATTGCACATGGTAAGGATGTGGGTGCTTCTTGAACTTCAAGTTGAGCTTATCACAAAGTTCTTTGCTCGCTAGTTGTGGCAACTTCCACCATCTATGATGACCTTGATGGACTTTCCATTGATTCCCGCTCTTGTTTGAAACAAGTTGCATCTTTGGTCTTCTTCCACTTGAACATTGGTGGTTAGAGCTCTTGCCACAACCAAGGAAGGGTTGTTGTCGCCATCACAATATATCTCACTTTCTTCTTCTTGAGCACTTTGCATTGTGGCGACCTTGTTCAAAGCATTGTACTCATCTTCACTCATAGATTCATACTCTCCCATGTCATTGATGATCATGACCTTCTTGTTGGTGCACTCAAAAGATTTGTGCCCTTGTCCGCCGCACTTGTAGCATTGCAAGAGTCTTGTGCCGGACGAAGATCCTTGAGGCGCCTTGGAGGAGGGAGGTACTTTCTTGAAAGGTTGAGGCGCTTGAGGTGTCGATGTAGAGACTCTTGGAGGACCTCGTGTGTTCGCTTGAGGAAGAGCTTGTGAAGGTGTAGGAGTTGACGAAGAAGGCTTGTTGGCGAAGAATGCCTTTGTCTTGAGGTATTTGAGCTCTTCAAGCACGTGGCGCTCGGCCTTGGAAGCTTGATGTACTAGCTCACCAAAGAGGCATATGGTTGGAACTCCACGATCTTCTTGATTGGATAGTTGAGGCCATTCATGAAACGAGCCATGGATTGCTCTTCGTACTCGTTGACATTGGCTCTCATCATGGAGATTTCCATCTCCTTGTAGTACTCATCAACCGACTTCAACCTTGCTTCAACTCTTGCAACTTCTTGTATAAGTCTCTAGTGTAATGGCTTGGCACGAAGCGCTTGTACATTGTTTCTTTCATTTCAACCCAAGTGTCAATTGGTTGTTGGTGGTTAGCGACGCGTGCATCTTGTAGTTGTTCCCACCACAAGAGGGCATACTCTTCAAACTCCATCGAGGCTAAGGCAACCTTCTTGTTGTCGGAGAAGCGTTGCACGCGGAAGATCTTGTCAACCTTGAGTACCCATGAGAAGTAAGCTTCCGGATCACTTGTGCCGTAGAACTTGGGTATGTCAAAGCGGACGTTGGTCAAGTCATCATAGTCGTCACGATGGCCACCACGTGGGAATGCACGTCCACGTCTCCTTCGATTGAGTCCATCACCATTGTGTTGGCTTGACTCGTTATCACTTGAGCGTTGGTGTTGGTGACGATCATGTGGAAGTCTTGACGAGGTCATGTTGAGGAGGTAGCTCTTGTTGAGAACGGGTTGTTCGTTATTGTTCGCATTGTCATGATTTTGATGGCGTGGCCTTGGAGGATGACGGGGTGACGTCCTTGTTCACCAAAGTCATTCGCACCCGGAACGCCATTGTCATTAGCCAATGGGTCATGACGATCACGTTGTTGCGGTGGTGGTGATGGTATGCGTCGTGATGTTCATCATTTTGGTGAGGTTGTTCTTGATGCGCATTGGCATTGTTCGCGTGAAGATCATGTGGTTGTTCAACGTTAGGAGGAGGTCGTTCATGGGCGTCGCGCCTTGGGTCATGTTGACGTTCTTGTCGAGGTTCATGACGTCCATGACTGCTTGTGTCGACCTTGAGGTGCTTCTTGTACGGCTTGAGCGTGAAGAAGCTCGTTGTCGCACAAGGTTGTTGAGAGCTTCGGTCATCCGCTCCATATTTGCTTCTTGAGCATGCATGCGGTCGTTGAAGTTGTTCTCTTGAGCTTGAAGACGGCGCTCGTAGCGTCCTAGGTTATCACGAAGAAAGTGTCGAAGACCACAAACTCCGTTGTGTGACATAGCCATGATCACCGCGAACTCCACCATGGATTTCATCGTCCGAGCTTGAGCTTCCGTTTGTACTTCCCCTAAACATTTTCTCAAGAACAAGTGAGATGTGTGGTAAGGAAAACCAAGACAAACTATATCCCAAGTATAATGTGGCTTGAGAGGAGAGAATCCGGTTCTAACACCCACACACACACTTATGAGGATAGGAAGGTATGAAGTGGCAAACGAAACAAGCAAACCGCGAAAATATTGTCAAAGGTAGAGAAAATCCACAATGATCAAATTACCAAAGAAACTCCAACCACAAATGATGAAGAAACACACACAAAAGCGAATGATGGGGTTGGGCGACCAAAGGGCGAGCACTCGAAGATAGACAACCTAACGAAGACTACGTGCTCAAATGTCACCCAACACAAGAGGACGCTAGCTCAATTGCTTTTGTGGGCAACGGATTTGCACAAGTGTTAACACTCACACTCACTTTGGCGGTTTAGCTTTGTCGCAACCTACAAGAGATGATACTTGGCACTACTCATGTTCTTTTCTTTCTCTCTTTTTTTTTGATTTTTGCTTTTTGACGATGATTCCTTCTCTTTTGCTAGTGCCAAGATCTCTAACGATACTCACTCGCCAATACTTTAAGAATCACTCGTCAAGTGCAATGCCCCGCAATATCAAAGAGCTAGTCCGATAGGTCAAGGTACGCGAAAGGAAGAAGGGTTCACAACGGATTATGATGGTGGGTGAATGTCGAGTCCTTGGTGGCGTCGTCGCTTGGCGTTGATGACGCGTTGTTGCGGAAGCTTGTCGAGGTCGTAGACATAGGGCACACCAAGAAAGGACTCAAACCGAGGAAACAAAAGGAAGAAAAGAAATTTTTTCCTGTCAAACCGGCCGTGGGGCTGGTCTAGGCCAGCTGGAGGACCGGACACATCGGGCTGTCGGCCGGTTTTTGGGCCGGTTTAGGCCGGCCTGGATACCGGCTCTGCTGGAACTCGAAAATCCGCGAATTTTTGGGCGGAAAAGTGACGCGAAAATCCTCGATTTCGTGGGAAATTGTCAAAATTAAGGCTAGGGAACGCAAACAAGGTTGGAGGGGGTCCTAAAGCAACAGATTCATGGATCAAAACTACCAAAAGCTCATCAAATCGACCAAATCGCTCGAATCCCAAAATGGCTATTTTTGGTGGAAATTTTTGAATTTCTCAAAAACGAAGAAAAATTTGGTGGATTTTGGTGGAAAAACAAATCAAATCCGTGTCAACCTAGAGCTCTGATACCATATGATATGGGTTGGTCCCGATTTTCACGGATTTGTGTGGAGGGAACGATGAACACGAAGAACAAGCGGATGAACTCAAGAACACAAAGAGGGGAAAACTCTCAAATCAAAGATAACTAGCAAGTAGTAACTCGGCAAGACTCAATTGGTAACAAATCCCCGAGGTAGCCCCCAATTCTCCTCTCCCAATCACACCTTACTCTTAGGATTGTTTGTCCAATTGGTTAATCCAACCAACCCAATCTAGCCACTCAAAGAGGGAAGATTAGCAAGTAATCGCAACTACAAGCGGAAGCCTTGGTACCCACGCAGGGTCTTCTCCTCAAGAAGAGGCCTTGGTTCATCTCCACAAGGGGAGGCCTTGATTCATCTCCATAGGAGGAAAGAGACACTTTGAGAAGAAGGAGCAAGGCTCTACTTTAGTTCCCAAATCATAGTCTAACCCTAGATCTGAAGGGGAGGGGGTCTATTTATAGTCTGGGTACAAAACAGGAAAAGTCACGTTGAAAGGTGGGGTCGCAGGCGAGCTGGAGGAGAACTGGTCCTGGATCCGGTCTTGGCCGGACTGGAGGCCGGACGCGTCGGCCTGTGATCCGGACCTGGGCCGGGTTAGGCCGGCTGGAGGTCCGGTCGTCTCGGGGTGCAGCCCGGCCATGAGGCTGGTTTGGCCGGCTGGGGGTCCGGCCTCCTCTGGCTATGGTCCGGTCTTGAGGCCGGTTTTTGACCGGCTGGAAAACCGGCTGAGCTTCTTCTCCGTCTTCTTCGTCTTCTTCTTGGCCATCTTCTTGGGTCTCCTTTGGGTCATCTTCTCCATCATTTTGATCCTTCTCTTGCTCATCTCCTCCACTCCATTGTGGGTCATCATCAAGGTGGTTCCTGAGTATGCATAAAGTATCTGAATGAAGTAGCAACCCATTCAAAGGAGTGTCGAGGTCACACATAGCTAGGAGTGAATTCACCTTATCAAGGAGAGCTTTGACTCTTGCTCTTGTCATTGGGCCACTTGTTGTAGGAGCCGTATGTTGGGCTACATCAGGTATCTGTAATATTCCAAGATTTTCAAATATTTGAAAATTCAGAAAGATCAAAAACTTTTGAAAATTATATATATTTTGAGTTAAAAATTTAAAATCATGCATGCATTAATCATCGTCTTGTCTTGTGTGCTTCTAAAATTTCAAAAGTTGGAATTTTAATTGATTTTAATAAGTCAGAAATGATTTTATTAAAACCCCTAATTCAAAATTGACATAATGTCTCAATTAAGCAATTATGCAATATTTTAAAATTTGTAATCTTGAAAGGTATTGGAAAGGGTGCTTCATTATTTCAAATAACAAATATTATTATTACAAATTTTTACAAATTGGTTTGAATTCATTTGGAGGTTTAAATCCAAAGTTATATAAGTTTTCAGAAAATGAAAAAGGAAAAAAAAAGAACAAAAAAATGATTAGGGCCAACCCGAGCCAGCTAGCCCGAGCCTGCCCGAGCCGCGGCCCAACTCCAGCCCAACAGCAGCCCAGCCGCACGCCCCTCTTATCTCTCTCTGACGTGTGGGCCCCACCGGTCAGGCCACATCAGCGTCGTCTTCCGCACGCGTCAATCAGGCCCTTGCCCATTTCGGACCACCGACACATCCCGCCTTCAATTCGCGCGATCTCCTTCCCCAATCGACGCGCCTCCGAGCCCCTTGTATACCCCTGCTCCTCCTCTCTCATTGCCCTCAAAAAATTCCCCCAGAGCGCCGCCAGGCTACGCACATTCGAGCTCGTCGTCCCGTTGCCGCCGCGGGAAGAGGTCACCACTCCGCATAACCAGGATGCCCCGCACCCCCTCTTCTGTCCTAATCTATTTCCACTAGACCAGCGCATTTGTTTGACACCGTTTGGTGATTTTTAATCCCTCAGATTGATGCGCCCGTGCTCAACCCGACGCCACCGCCGCGGAAGCCCACTCCGACGAGCTATTCCCGGAGGAACAAGACGCCCGAGACCGCTGTCTCGCCATCGACTTCGCCTCGACGTCCTACACCTCTGGGTAACCAAAGACCCTCCCATCTCCCCCTCTAGCTCGCTAGAACACCGCGGCCATGCCATATCCACCGTTGGCCAGCGTGCTCCGGCGACCTAGCGTCGCTCGGTTATGGTCAAGTGGACCAGAGCCGTCCGATCTGATCCGACGGCCACGATTAGATCCTGTTAGCGAAGGGGTATCAGTAGATCTAAACCGTAGATCTAGATCCAGTGGCTCAGAGCAGATCACTTAACGAACCGGTATTTGCCAATCACAGCACACCACGTCACCCAGCCTTTTCTGGTTTATTTCCCGAATTATTTAATTTGGTAATTTTGCAGAAAAGTCCCTGCATATTCAAACCATTAGATCTTTTTATTGATTTGGCCAAATTTGACAAACTTTATATTTTTGAAAAGCTCTAGACTTGTAGAATATTTTAGCACTGTTAGTTTTCAGTTTTGCTTTAGTTTAAATTATTCAAATTTCAAATGTGTGATTTGAGTAATTTTGACATATCTTTAAATCTGTAAGTTCACAAATTGCAAATAAAATATGTTTAGAAACATTTGGATTTGTAGAATAGTTTAGTCACTGTTAAAAATATTTTTGGTTACTTTTAAACTAATTTAAAATCAGAGGCTTAATTTGAGTAGTTTTGATATAGTTTAAATCCTATAAACTATTTTAATTCATTTCTTCTTGCAAAATGTCACAAATATTTTTGTTTCTGTCAAGTAGTACCATTTTGCAATTTTAATAAAATGTTTAATGACAGAAAACATTAATCTTGTATTAATACCATTTTGGGTGACTTAATAGTGTTTTTTTTGCTTAATTAAATTTAAAATAAAACTTGTCATATCGTTTCATGCATATAATAAAAAAAGAAAACTGTAATAATTAATTTGTGTTTATTCCCTTCTGGAAATTGTTTTGTTTAGTTGTTATATAAAAAATTGATGCAATTGCTTTTTGACTTCATGCATGATTTCCTAAAAAGTTAGTGTAATATGTTTCTTGTGTTTATAAGTGGGTTTCAGCATAGCATATTTTGTTTGTATGTTTATTGTTTGCTTGAAAAATTTGTTAGACTATTCGGAGGACCCAAGGAATTTTGCAGCTGTGACTACTGCTCTCCTTGCTGCCAAGGCAAATGGCACATTCATAAATTTCTTACTATTTTGTCTATGCATGTCTAGTGTATTTTCCTTGAGCATGTGTGTCGGCCCAGTAGAAACCGGGGTACCATGGGCCGGCCTGCTACAGCCCTCAAACGCTCCGCAAGAAATTCTACTAAGGACCAGGCGATCAGCCTGACGAGCCTCGCGAGGGATTTTCCCTCGTGAGGGTTTCTTTGCTCGGCTGGGCATTTCTGCTAAGGAACAGACGTTCGGCCTAAGGGGCCTCGAGAGGAACTTCTGCCTCAGGAAGGCCTCCCCAAGAAGAACATCAGGTCCTAGCGCGTCTCCACGCTACCCTCGCGAGGCTTCCCCTCGCGAGGAGTCAACGGCTACAAAGCCTCGGCGAGGCTTCAGGCCCTCGCGGGTTCCTTCAAGTGGAAGCAAGCTCCTGCGCACGTTGCAGAGCGCACATGGGCTCTGCGCTCGCCGCAGAGTGACGCGCGCGCCTGCGCGCGATGATGAAGACGCCGCAGTTGCCATTCTCGTGTATAAAGCAGTCAACAGAGCTGGAGGAGGCCAGCCCGTCCTAGATAGACGGTGGCTTTTTCTGCCAAGACGACGTGCTCTCTGCCATGGACCGCGTCCAGGGACGCCCCCAACGTTGTGCGCTGTGCTCCAACTTGGCGGCATTGTGGTATCCCTTCCCGCCGGAGGTTTTCGGGGAAGAGGACCAAGGCCAGTATATAAGGAGCCAGTGTACGACCTAGGAGGGGGATCCCGCATTCACCAACTTATTTTGCACCCAAGTTGCTACGTCCAAAGGAGAAGACGGAGCTCATTCCACCATAGTCCACCATTGCCACAACTGTGCCCTCGGCAAGCACCCTTGTACTGAGAACTCTCCAAGCAGTGCAATACATCTTAGCAGGACGTAAGGCTTTTAGACCTCACGGTGGGCCTGAACCTGGGTAGCGGCTCGTGTTCCATCTCTGTCGTGATGTTCCTCACCGAGCTCGACGAGCACCGTCGCCGAGGTTGTTGAGGATCTGTTTGACGTTGTGTTCAGCCCCTTACTCGATCCCTGGCTTTTGAGAGACACCCCTAGTTCCTGGGACTAGTCTCCGACATTTGGCGCGCCAGATAGGGGGCTGAGGCGCGTCTTCAACTTCTTCAACCTCTCCGCGACATGACAGACACGCGAGCTGCGCGCCTTGCGCGACGGACGTCCGGCAGGGCCAACACCGAGCCTGCTGCCAACAACAACCAACGCGGTCGCCCACACGCCAACCGTGCTTCAGAGCGCAACGCCGAGCCACGCGTCGAGCATCCTGAAGACGACGGCGGCAACGACAGCGGCAACGACGGCGGCAACGACGACGAGGGCGAGGGAGCTCCTCCCTGCACCCATCCAGGCGCGAGAGCGCCTCCACGCTGGGCCGAGCCACTGCGCTACTGATGGCGCAGGAGCTGCTACGCTACCGTCCCACGCAGGCGGGCCACGACAACTGGCTCGGGCGTCTCGAGGAGCTCATCAACGCCGCCGCCGTTCCTGCCGCTAATACTGCAGCACCAGCGCCCTCTCGCTCGCTGGTGCGCCACTCCGGACGCGAGGGGAACATACCGCATGGCGCTCCTCCTCCCCCTCCGCCTCCGCCACCTCCTCCAGCTGCAGCTCCGGCAGCAAACCACCGCGCCGCGTCGCACGCATCCTCGCCGTACGACCGCCAGATTGTGCAGCGGACTCCAGCGGATGCACGCGTGGAGATCGAGCGCCAAAGGGACCGCCACAACCGCGTCGTCCAGGAGATCGCCGCTGCAGGTCGCCAGAACCGCGGTGCACTCGCTGGTGGCGCTGTGACATACGCCACGGGCTGCACCGCCTTCACCCGCAACTTGCGCCACGTCGTCTGGCCCGTGAAGTTCAAGCCAGACCTCCCTCCGTGCTACGACGGCAGGACCAACCCTCTGGAGTTCCTGCAGCTCTACACCGTCTCCATCCAGGCTGCGGGAGACGACGACAAGGTGATGCCAACTGGCTCTCCATGGCGCTCAAGGACTCCGCGCTCTCGTGGCTCATGAACCTCCCCGAGAACACCATCGACACGTGGGAGGACCTCTGCAAGGTCTTCGTCGCCAACTTCAAGGGCACCTACGAGCGCGCTGACCTACAACGATCTTCGCGCGGTGCGCCAGAAGCCTGACGAGACCCTCCGCAGATACATCCAGCGCTTCAGCCAGGTCCGCAACAAGATCCCGAACATCCCGGACTCGCACGTCATCTCCGCCTTCGGGAGGGCGTCACGAACCGCCGGATGCTCGAGAAGCTCGGCGTCCATGACACCCTCACCTCAGTGGTGAAGCTCTTTGATCTGACTGATAAGTGCGCCAAGGCTGAAGAGGGCCTCCTCTTCGTCAAGAAGGAAATGGAGGATGACCCTCCTGAGGGGTCCAGAAGCAAGAAGAAGTCTGTCGAGAAGCGCAAGACCACCGCCATCCTCACGGCGGAACCTGATGCAAAACAGCCTCGCGAGGCCTCTCCGACGGCTGATGAGAAGAAAGTGGACGGGCGCCCGTTCTGCATCTACCACAACAGGCACAACCATGCAACGGCGGCCGCGGCGGAGGCCGTGGTGGCCGCGGAGGTGGACGCCACAACTTCCAGCAGAGGGCTCGGGGGAACAACGCTGGGCAAAACGGCAACCTCCCCGACGAGAACCCTGGGGGCTACCAGGCCCCTCAGGGGGCAATAGCCTGCATCCTCGGCGGGTCCCAGGCGCCCAAGTCCAACAACCACTTCAAGCAATTCTCTCGCGAGGTCAACGCAGCGCTTCCAGGGCTTGAGGCTTCCCAGCCCCTCAAGTGGTCGCAGTACACCATCGCCTTCGACTCCAAGGACCACCCCAAGTCGACCAAGGCTGTAGGCACCATCCCTCTGGTGTGCACTCCCATCATCAACAACATCGCCGTCGCCAAGACACTCATAGATGGGGGTGCGGGCTTGAACGTCATCTCTGTCGAGACCTTCGAGCAGCTTCAAGTGCCCTACGAGTGGCTGATGCCCTCTAGGCCCTTCACGGGGGTGACAAGTGGCTCTACCACACCTCTGGGGCAGGTGAGGCTCGCGGTCACCTTCGGCACGCCGCAGAACTACCGCACCGAGCAGATCGACTTCGACGTCGCACACATTGGCCTGCCCTACAACGCCATCCTCGGCTACCCCGCCCTCGCGAAGTTCATGGCCGTCACTCACCACGTACAACATCGTCAAGCTTCCAGGCAGCGGCGGCACCATCGCCATCCACGGTCAAGTCCAGGACGCAATGCGCTCTGTCGAGACCGCCTACAAGGCCGCTGCCGTGGCATTCCCCGCTGATGAGGACATGGAGCCCCTCGAGAGGCCCGCGAAGAAGAAGCAGCTGTTCTCACAGGAGCAGGCAGCCACGAAGAAGGTGTCATTGGACGCCAGCGGCTCGGGGGCTAGCGTCACCATAGGCGCTGGCTTGCCTCCCAAATAGGAAAGCGCGCTCGTCGCCTTCCTCAGGGCAAACTCTGACATGTTCGCATGGACACCGTCAGAGATGTCCGGAGTACCGAGGGAGGTGATCGAGCACCACTTAGCCGTGTGTCCAAACGCACGCCCCGTGAAGCAGAAAGCACGGCGCCAGGCGCCAGAGAAGCAAGAGTTCATCATCAAGGAAGTAGAGAAGTTGAAAGAAGCACACATAATCAGGGAAGTTCCACACCCCACATGGCTCTCCAACACGGTGGTCGTTCCCAAGCACACCGGGGGCGGCAGGCTCTGCATCGACTACACCGACCTCAACAAGGCCTGCCCCAAGGACCCGTACCCCATGCCTCGGATAGACCAGATCGTGGACTCCACCGCCGGCTGCGACCTCCTCTGTTTTCTGGATGCCTTCTCAGGCTACCACCAGATCAAGATGGCGAAGGAGGATGAGGAGAAGACAGCATTTCTCACCCCTTGTGGTGTGTATTGCTACGTCTGCATGCCCTTTGGCTTGAAGAACGCCGGCGCCACCTTCCAGAGGCTCATGAGGAAGGCCTTGGGGGCTCAGATGGGAAGAAACGCAGAAGCCTACGTCGATGACATCGTGGTCAAGACTCGCGAAGAGCACACCCTCATGGAGGACCTCGAGGAGACCTTTGCCATGCGCAAAGTAAACATCAAGCTGAACCCCGCCAAGTGCGTCTTCGGGGTACCGTCAGGCAAACTCCTCGGGTTCCTAGTGTCTCACCGCGGCATAGAAGCGAATCCTGACAAGATCAAAGCCATAGAAGAAATGCAGCCACCTCGTCGCCTCAAGGACATGCAGCGCCTCGCGGGATGCATGGCCAGCCTCGGCCGTTTCATCTCCAAGTTCGGCGAGAGGGCGCTGCCATTTTTCAAGCTCATGAAGCGGTCTGGCACGTTCAAGTGGACGCCGGAGGCGGACAAGGCATTTGAAGACCTGAAGAAGTACTTGGCTAGCCCACCTGTCATGGTTGCCCCAAGGCCTGGCGAGCATCTGAAGCTGTACCTATCAGCCACTCCACAAACAGTGAGCGCAGCCTTGGTGGCAGAAAGGGAAGAGCCAGTCCTCGCCAAGAAGGACACTGCCACGCCAAGCCCAGATCCCCCCGATAAGGAAGCACCTCTTCAGGCCCTGAGCCCATGCCGAGCCCGCGCAACCAGAAGGCACCCTCGTCGAGGGTCCACCTCAGAGAGGCTCGACAAGGCTCCCGAGGAGCCCAGTGCTGCGTCACCATCGACAACCCTCGTCGAGCATCCCGTCTACTTCGTCAGCACTGTGCTGCGAGATGCTCGCGAGCGGTACACTATGCAGCAGAAGCTCCTCCTCGCGCTCCTCATCGCTTCCAGGAAGCTGCGCCACTACTTCCAGGGCCACCCCATCACGGTGGTCACATCATTCCCTCTGGAGCAATCCTGCGCAACCCAAACGCCACTGATCGCGTCGCAGGGTGGAACATTGAGCTGCAACCTTTTGGCCTGCGCTTCGACACCACCAGGGTCATCAAGGGAAGGGCATTGGCTGACTTCGTCGCCGAGTGGACAGACACCAGCAAGAAGAGCCTCATGAGGCAGAAACCACGCCAGCTGGAGACACAGTGCCAAGCCACTGGACCATGCACTTCGACGGAGCATTCGCATGCCAGAACGCAGGGGCTGGCGTCGTCCTGACCTCACCCAAGGGCGACAAGCTCTACTACGCCGTCCAGCTGTGCTTCACGACAGACAAGGTCTCCAACAACATCGCCGAGTACGAGGGCCTCCTCGCCGGGCTCAGAGCCGCAATCGCCCTCGGCATCAAGCGCTTACTCATCAAGGGCGACTCCCAGCTCCTCGTCAACTTCTCCAACAAGAGCTATACGCCTAAGGACGGCCACATGGCCGCTTACCTCGAGGAGGTCCGCAAGCTCGAGAAACACTTCAAGGGGATGGAGCTCAGGCACATCCCACGAAGGGAGAACCAGGAGGCCGACGACATCGCCAGGCGAGCATCACGCAGAGAAGCCCAGCAGGCGGGTGTTCGAGGAGAGACTCACCAGGCATCGGTGAAACAGCCAAAAGAAGCGGTCGAATGACACGGACGAAGAGCTCCCACCACCACCAACATCTGGAGCACCGAGCTGCGGTCCACCCACAGGGGAACGCCTGCTGCTGGCCATGACGCATCAAGAGACGGGCTGGATCGATGAGCTCAAGGAGTACCTCAGGGACGGAGTCCTCCCTGAAGAGGATGCAGAAGCAGAGAGAGTTGCTCGCCAGGCCAAGTCATACTGCCTTCACGAGGGAGACCTGTACCGCAAGCGTCCAAATGGAGTTGCACTAAAATGCGTCCCCCCTGAAGAAGGCCGCCAGCTGATCAAGGACATACACAGTGGAGAATGTGGCCACCACTCGTCATCACGCACCCTTGCAGGGAAAGTCTTCAGGAGTGGGTTCTATTGGCCCTCAGTGCTTCAAGATGCAACCACCGTTGTCCAGGCTTGCGAGGCATGCCAATTCCACGCCAAGCAAGTCCACCAGCCTGCACTGGGGCTCCAGACCATCCCCTCTCCTGGCCCTTCGCGGTCTGGGGGCTGGACATCCTGGGACCTTTCCCACGCTCCAGCGGGGGCTACCGCTACCTCTACGTCGCCATCGACAAGTTCACCAAATGGGCGGAGGTTGAAGCGGTGCGCACCATCCCGGCGAGATCAGCGGTGAAATTCATCAGAGGCCTGGCCTGTCGCTTCGGCGTGCCAAATCGCATCATCACCGACAACGGCTCACAGTTCACCAGCGGCATCTTCAGGGCCTACTGCGAGAGTCTTGGCACACGGCTCTGCTTCGCCTCGGTGGCTCATCCACGAAGCAACGGGCAGGCTGAGCGAGCGAACGCGAAGTGCTCAAAGGCCTCAAGACAAGAAGCTTCAATCGCCTCAAGGCCCACGGCAAGAATTGGATCGAAGAGCTCCCCTCCGTGCTCTGGTCCATCCGCACCACCGCCACGAAGCCCACTGGAGAAACGCCGTTCGCTCTCGTCTATGGCGCTGAAGCAGTCCTCCCCACCGAGATCAAGCATGGGTCCCCACGGATCCTTGCTTTCAACGAGGACAACCAAGAGGAGCTCCACAACGACGACTTGCTGCTGCTCGATGGACTACGTCGCCGTGCCGCCCTCCGAGCGGCAAAGTACCAGCAAGACCTGCGCCGCTACCACAGCCGCCACATACGGCCGCGCACCCTCGAGACAGGCGATCTCGTCCTCAGGAGGATCCTCTCCAGAGAGGGCCTCCACAAGCTCTCACCCATGTGGGAAGGCCCCTACAGGGTCGCGCACATCGCCAGGCCGGCGCGGTACGGCTCGAGACGGAAGACGGCGATCCAATCAAAAATCCATGGAACATCGAGCACCTACGCAAGTTCTACCCGTGATCACGTCGCGGCAGGCATTTTTTGTCTCAAGAGGGAAGCACGCGTCTTCACCAAGCTTTCCCTTCACGAGGGCCATCTCCACTGAGAGCTCCTACAACGCGTCGCCACGGGCCGCGGGAAGCCTCAGCCACTCCATGTGGAACCCCATGCCCAGACATGGCGGACTTTGTCTTGGCCTCGCCAAGTGTAATGAACAATTTCAGGTCATCATGAACCTATTGCGCTTCGGCGCCGTTATGTAATATTGCTTGGTGAGTTTGTTTTCTTACATTCATTCGCGCTCACATTTTTCCCCATGCGCACCTCGCGAGCGGGGGCTGAGCACGGTGCCTGTGTCTCGGGAGCATCCCAGCAGCATCGTAAAATCCAAAGGATCCGAGCTCTAACTCGTGGCTCTCCGCCCACGACCGTTATCTCACCAAAGAGCTCTGACTCGTGGGTTAGCTCCCATGCACGTCACCTCACCAAGGACCTTGGTGCTTATTCTCCTCGTGAGATACCCATGAGGAAATCTATGAGCGCGCATGAGTTGTACAACTATGCATTGCTTGTGGGTTCCTCTCTCTCCAACGCAGGGAACAAGACGCCTTGCAGGGCTAGCTCCAAACCAGCCTCAGGCAGCCTCGAGAGGGAAAACCTCACCAGGAACACACACCCTCTACGAGAGGCGTCTCGCCGAGCTAAGTCCAGAACTTACGCCTCATGAGCTTTTTTCCCTCTCGCTGGTTTTGTCGCCCCTCGAGCCTCTCTTTTCTCTCTTACGCCTCATGGGCTGCTTGCACGTCAAAGGGGAGCTCCCGAGCATCGCGCCTCGAGGGCTCTTACCTCTCTAAGCCTTACGCACCCCCCGGCCTTGTCGAGCCCTGACTCCGGCATACCGAAGCGGCGGTGCTATTTGCGCTAAGAGCAGGGTCCTAACGACGTAGAGCGAAAAAGACATGAGGAACAGATAAAAGGCCTCCCGAGGGGCACTCACACTTGCACAAAATAAAAGTGTCTTTACAAACCATTACAAAATAAAGCAACAAGTCTAAGATAACTGGTGCCCTTGGCACATCTCTCCACAGGGGCAACCTAAGCAGCGGGGTTGTCGTCGTCGCCGTCGACAGCCTCATCACCACCTCCTCAGCGCCTGCCTCGTCGTCGCTCTCCTCGACCTCGACCCTCTTGAAGCGTTGAATACTTCTCCACGTCGTCCCACACCGAGGCGTCCAGCTTCGAGGCAAGTTCCTTCTCCAGAGGCTCCATCACAGATGCGAAGTCGAAGCCGGGGTGGAGGTGTGCAAGGTTGGCGAAGACTTGGCCGACCGCGACGCCAAGGAGCTCGCGGCTCTCGTGTCGACCAGGTCGTCGAGGTTCGTCACGACCTCTTCAAGCTTGGTGAGAAGCTGCTCGAAGAAGCCGAGGTAGGTGGCAACGTCGGAGTTCCCCTCGACAGAAGCCTGGGGGCTTCGGCCCCAGGCGGCCCGCAACGGCCGCGCACGCCTCACCAAGGAAGCAAACATGCGCTCCCGCTGGCGCGACAAGACCTGCGCAGCCAGAGCGCTCTGCCGAGCTTCCTCGACGAGCTCCACAACAGGCCCCACCTGCTGCTGCATCTCATTCATGTCCTGCGTCAAGGAGGCAAGGTCCTGCTCCGCGTGCTTCCGAGCCTCCACAGCGTCCTGAAGGCGGGAGTCAAATCGCTTCTTCTGAGCCTCAAGCTCCCTGATGCGAGCTCAAGCTCGTTGCGTCTCTTCGTGAAGCGTTCCTCCTGCTTCTTGGCCTTCTCCGCGAACTCCTTCCTGCAGTTGTCGCGGAAGAGCTTCTCCTTGGTCGCGGACTCCTCCGCCATCTGCTCCTCCTTCTTGCGGAGGTTCTCGTTGGTCAGCGCGAGGCGCTTCTGGTAGAACGCCTCGTCTTGAGTAACCTTGCTCTCGCGAGACTCCAGGTGCTCCCGCTGCGCGATTGATCCTTCTCGATCTGTTCAACCTGTTCCTCGCGCTTGCGTAGCTCGGTCTCGCGGGCATCAAGTTCTGCTCCGCGCTGCACCATCTGGTTTTCGCGGACGCGCAGGTCCTCGCGGAGCTTCTCCAGGCCTTGCCGCACGGTCTCCGACTCGGCGATGATCCCCGCCTCACGGTCCAGAAGCTCTTGTGCTTGGTGGAGACCGCCGCCTCGCGCGCCGCCAGCTCCTGATGCTTGGCCTCGGTCTCCGCCTCGAGAGCCTCGCGCCTAGCACTCAGGTCCGCAAGGGTCTCCTCGACCTCGCGGACCACGCTGATGCGGATCTCTTCAGCAGCGCAGCGCTGCCTCGCGTTGAGCCTGGGCTGCCTCGTCCTTCTGGCGGCAGCGCTCCACGGTCTCCTGGAGGCAAGCCCAGCCCCGCGCAAGCTCGGCGTCCTCCTCCGCCCTGGCGCGGTCTTCCTCAGCGAGCTGGGCCTCGAGCCCATCGAGCACCTCCCTCGCCGAGCGAAGGACAGCCTCTCGGCGAGCTGCGACTGGGCGCTGACCCGCAGGCTAGGGCCCATGATTCTCCAGAGGGCCTGGAAGCGCCAGCGCCTGCCGAGGACCCGGGGCATCGCGCCTTGGGCTCTGAGTGTCCTCGAGGCGCGCCTGGGGGCTCTGGTGGGAGCCTCCCCTTTTCCACTAGGGGCCTTCTGGGGGCTCTGGCGAGAGCCCCCCTCGCCTTCCGCTGGGAGCCTTCTGGGGGCTCGAGGCGCCCCCACCATCAGCCCACCATCTTTCTGCCCCTGGGGAGCACTCTCCTCTTCCCCAGGAGCAGGGTTGGCCTTCTCTGCTGAGGCCGCCCCGCGGCAGCCTCAGTGCCACCGTAGGCCCTCCAAGGCCGCGCTCGGTGGAGGCGACGGCACAGTGGTCTCCTCCATTTCGACGTCAGCGTGCGCCTCTGCAGACGCAGCCTCCTTCGCCGGCGGCGTGGTCCTTGCCGCATCCTTCTCCGGCGTCTTCTCTTGCCGCACAGGAGAGGCGTCAGGCCGCGCAGGTGACGGCATCGTCACCTCTGCCTCCTCCTCCTCCCCGGCGCTCCTCTGCCTCAGGAGGCGGCGCCGCAGCCTCGGGAGAGAAGCGGTGGCCTCGGGGCACCTCTTCAGCCGTAGGCGCTGCAGACGCCGCGCAGAGCTGGAGATCTCTCCAAGTCTCCGGAGCCTCCGCCGCTTTGGCTCCTCGGGCGCCTGGAGAGGAAAAGCTCAAAACCCCTCGAGAGGCCTACACAAGCAACATCAAACAGAAGGAGAAAAAAACTTACGCCGCGGTGTCGACCCACTTCCTCTTTCCGCCGGCGGGCGGGCACTGGGCTCCGCGCTCGTCCGTGCCTCTGCTCCTCCCGGGCTCCGGCGTTCCTGTCGTGGATCGCCTTGGAGCGGGGCTCGCAGTGGCCCGACGAAGCATCGTCATCATCGCTCTCCTCCTTTCCCTCGACACGCTGCGAGGGGCGACCACGAACTGGTCGCCGCTGCCCGAGGAGATCTCGTGGATCTCAGCTTCAGGCGCCGCACTCTTCGAGGCGCTCGAATTCTCCGCCGAGGAAGCGGCGCCTCCCGAGGCGCCGGTTGCGCCTGCGTCAGACTCCGCGGGCGTCTCCGTCGTCTCCTCGTCGCCCTCAGCTGGTGCCCCCTGCGCCGCCGACTCCGGGTCCTCGCGAGGCCCAACGTGCCCCTCAGGCACCAGGCCCCACTGGTCGAACTTCGGCATCGTCTGCACGTGCGAGACACGACGCCCAGATCGATCCGTGGAGCGGCACAGTCTGGTCGGTGGGCGGGGATGTCTGGAGACGTGAAGAGGGTCTCCATGAGGGCTGCACCTCCTCCTGCGTGAGAGGGTAGCGCTCAGGCGCATCTTGTCCCTCTGGTTGGAGTACAGCCACATCGCGTCCGCGTGCCTCTGGAGCGGAGCAATGCGGCGCCTCACGAAGTCCTTGGCCACCATCTGCCCGGTGAGGCCAGCCTCGCGGAGGTCCCTCAAGCGCCTCACCACAGGGCCAAGTGTTGCGCCCTTGAGCGCCTTGGAAGACCAGCTCGCCCTCTTCGTCGGAGGCGCTTCAGGCAGCTCGAAGAAGGCGCTCTGGCTCCCGAACTGCATGAGGAACCAGCGCTTGCGGAAGTCCTCCACCTTCTTCGTCACGCTGGTCACAATGTTCTCGCCGTTCCGCGCGATGGGGATGTAGACGCCTTCATGCCGTCGGTGATGCGGAAGGACACGCACCCCGACCGCTCCTTGTTCGCCGTGAACCGGAGCGCGTAGAAGCTGCGGAAGAGGTCCACCGAAGGCGGAATGCCGATGTACGCCTCGCAGAGGTAGGCGAAGATGGCGAGGACGAGGATGGAGTTGGGGTGGAGATGAAGAACCTGGATCTGGTAGCGCTCCAGAACCGCCAGGAAGAAATCGGAGAAGGGAGGACGAGCCCGGCGAAGAGAGTGTGCATGAAGATGGGGTAGAAGCTGCCGGGAGTTGCCCGCTCGCTTGAGCACCGTGGCGCCGTGCTCGTTGGTCGCCGAGGCCGCCATGTGGCGCACCTTGTCCAGCTGCGCTTCCTTCTCGAAGCGGAAGCCGGTCAGAGCCGGCTCGAAGTCACCGTCCTGCTCGTCAGGCAGGCTCGCCGCCCTGCACCACTGCCTTGCCCTTCGAGGAGCGGCCTTCTTGGGCGCCATTGCAGCAAGGTCGCGAAGGAGGAGTTTGGGGATTGAGCGCTGGGAAGAAGGAGATGAAAGGGGAACGAGTGGAGTAATGGCCGCCTGCGCCGAGCTCTCCGCTTTATCGGCTCATCGAGCCGTTACCAGGACGTGGCGGGACCCACCACTACGCCCGTTACTTCAGAGGAGATCGTGGGATCGTGTCCGGCCGCACGCTCCACGTGTCTCGGGCTTCGCAGGCTTCTTTGGGCCCACGACGATTCGCCTCCGCCTGAGGAACTCCAGCGTGCCCATCGCGGGCCCGGGGGCTACTGTCGGCCCAGTGGAAACCGGGGTACCATGGGCCGGCCTGCCACAGCCCTCAAACGCTCCGCAAGAAATTCTACTAAGGACCAGGCTCAGCCTGACGAGCCTCGCGAGGGATTTTCCCTCGCGAGGGTTTCTTTGCTCGGCTGGCATTTCTGCTAAGGACCAGACGTTCGGCCTAAGGGGCCTCGAGAGGAACTTCTGCCTCGGAAGGCCTCTCCTAGAAGACCATCAGGTCCTGGCGCGTCTCCGCGCTACCCTCGCGAGGTTTTCCCTCGCGAGGAGTCAACGGCTACAAAGCCTCGGCGAGGCTCCAGGCCCTCGCGGGTTCCTTCAAGTGGAAGCAAGCTCCTGCGCACGCTGCAGAGCGCACATGGGCTCTGCGCCCGCCGCAGAGTGACGCGCGCGCCTGCGCGCGATGACGAAGACGCCGCAGTTGCCATTCTCGTGTATAAAGCAGTCAACAGAGCTGGAGGAGGCAAAGCGGACTCCAAGACTTGCCAATTTGGTGATAAAGCGGCGGCCGCCGCTACGCTCCAACTGCGACGTCACTGGGGGCGCGCCACAGCTCTGCAGCGCCAGCCCACCGTCCTGGATGGACGGTGGCTTTTTCTGCCAAGACGACGTGCTCTCTGCCATGGACCGCGTCCATGGACGCCCCCGACACTGTGCGCTGTGCTCCAACTTGGCGGCATTGTGGTATCCCTTCCCGCCGGAGGTTTTCGGGGAAGAGGACCAAGGCCAGTATATAAGGAGCCAGTGTACGACCTAGGAGGGGGATCCCGCATTCACCAACTCATTCTGCACCCAAGTAGCTACGTCCAAAGGAGAAGACGGAGCTCATTCCACCATAGTCCACCATAGCCACAACTGTGCCCTCGGCAAGCACCCTTGTACTGAGAACCTCTCCAAGCAGTGCAATACATCTTAGCAGGACGTAGGGCTTTTACACCTCACGGTGGGCCTAAACCTGGGTAGCGGCTCGTGTTCCATCTCTGTCGTGATGTTCCTCACCGAGCTCGACGAGCACCGTCGCCGAGGTTGTTGAGGATCTGTTTGACGTTGTGTTCAGCCCCTTACTCGATCCCTGGCTTTTGAGAGACACCCCTAGTTCCTGGGACTAGTCTCCGACAATGTGTAGGTGTTATTAGTATTGCTATGCTAAAACTATTTAGAGTAGCACCCCTATACTAGTTGGTCTAGAATCCTATTATAACATGGTAGACTTGCTTAGTTATGCAATTGATGAAAGTTTTACAAAATGTTAAGTGGCTTCTCAGGGCCATGTTCATGGGGTTTTCACCTAAGATAGTTTTCACTATACTTTGGACCATGGTATGTGGTGGTTATCACCTGAGGTGGTACACATTTACTAAGTTTAATGAATCACCTGGGTGGAATTGGTATTGCTTGGTTTATGTTGAGTGGCTTCTCAGGACCATGTTCATGGGGGTTTTCACCTAAGATAGTTTTCACTATACTTAGGACCATGGTATGTGGGGGTTTTTACCTGAGGGTGCACTTGTGGATGGCCACCCAGGGATAAAGGGATTTGAAGTACTCCAAGTGAAGATTGCTTCCAGTGCAACCATTAGTCATATGGGCTCTGTCTTGATCAACTAAGTTGCGTGGACTCATCCCAGCTTGACAGGTGGTGGTAGAGGATTGTAGGTGGAATGGACCAGGCCAGTATGGGGTGGGAAAATGCTTCTAAAAGATCTCGTCTTAATCTTCTCCTTTTCCCCAAAACACTAATGGAGTGTGGGGGATAGTTTGGGCTGATTGAGTCTAATGGTGAACGTGCACAACCTCTCGAGAGTGTCAAAACTAAGTACTTAGCCGTGCCCCCGGTTATGGACAATTCTGAGCAACTGATCAAGAACGTCAACGGAGGATCCCAACATTCCAATTTCTCAATAAAACTTGATGGGTGAACAAGGGTTGGGAGTTCACTGAGGTCTATCAGTGGTACTCTTTGTTAAGTTGAAAAAGTCTTTGAAAAGATAGGACAAAATTTGCTTTATGCAAAACAGCCTCAAGCTCCACCAGCCAAATATGCATATAGGTTATTAGAGTGATTCCACTATGAGTCCACAGAGTGTCACTTGCCAGTTCCATTTTATATGGTTCCGACCCACCTTGTTGCAACATTTTCCTGTTGCAGGTTGTTCCGACGATGAGTGAGGTTTCGTTAAGGGTTTCGAGTCTACAACCAACATGTTCGCCTATGGCACATGAAGATGATGGGGACTACATGAAGAATAATGTTTTCCGCTGCTTTACTCTTTCAAAGCTAGCTTCGTGCTATGCAATTTGTTGTGATATTCATCGTAAACTGTGTGTGCAAATGAATCGATCCAGGGGTTTGCACTATACACAGGGATCTTGCCAATTTTTAAGTGCAGGTCCGCTACACTCATGAGCTTCTTTCAAAATTACATCCTTGATCTCTTGAATATCTTGTACACAGATTCTACCATGATACCATAATGACTCATCTTCAAGTTTCATAGTGAATTCTGAATTCCTGCGGTCTTTAATCCTACGAATTTCTTCTGCAATAAACTCATCATCCTTTTGTCCGAGGATAATATTTTCCTTCAATTCCATTTCTATCTCTCCAACAATGTCCATAGCTACAATACTATTCAACTCTGGGCCATCCCGAATCTCAATCCCAAATTTTTTCTATCTCTCTTCTTAATTCTTTGGGCATCCCTTCTTCCATCAAAGGGTTACAATTCACCTTGTGACTTAAAGCATCTGCCACTACATTAGCTTTTTCCTGGAGTAGAATTGATTGTTAAGTCATAATCCTTGATTAACTCCAACCATCTCCTCTGCCTCATGTTCAATTCCTTTTGTGTGAAGAAATATTTCAAACTCTTATGATCCGTATATAGCTCACACTTTTCTCCATATAGGAAATGTCTCCATTGCTTTAAGGCATAAACAACGGCTGCTAACTCTAGATCATGGGTAGGGTAATTGAGCTCATGTGGTTTTAACTGCCTTGACCCATATGCAATTACCTTGCGATGTTGCATCAGTACACATCCTAGTCCATTTTTAGATGCATCACAATATACTGTGTAAACTTTTCCAATTTCTGGTACTGCTAACACAGGTGTTGTTGTTAATTTTCTTATTGAGTTCTTGAAAACTCTGCTCACACTTCTCTGTCCATTCAAATGGAACATTCTTTCGAAGTAATTTCGTCATTGGCCCGGCTATCTTAGAAAATCCTTCAATGAATCTCCGATAATATCCGGCCATTACTAAAAATCCTCAAGTGTTGTGCATGATCATCCTTGGTTCTAGAGTAAACCAATATATCATCAATGAACACGATCACAAACTTGTCCAGATATGGCATGAAAATCTTGTTCATCAAGTTCGTCAATATTGCTGGGGCATTGGTTAATCCAAAAGGTACCACTAAGTACTCATGGTGTCCATATCTTGACACAAATCCCGTCTTAGGAATATCCTCAGGTTTAATCTTTATCTGATGGTATCCTGATCTCAAATCTATCTTGCAAAATACCCCTGCTCCTCTTACTTGGTCAAACAAATCTTGTATCCTTGGCAATGGGTACTTATTCTTGATAGTCACACCATTCAAGTTTCGGAAATCTCCGCACATCCTGCGTCCTCCATCTCTTTTGTCCACAAATATAACTGATGCTCCCCATGGTGATACACTTTCTCTAATAAATCCTTTAGCTTCCAACTCATCTAACTGCTCTTTTAGCTGCACTAATTCCTTGGGTCCCATCTTATATGGTAGTTGTGCAATAGGTGCTGCACCTGGAATCAAATCTATAGTGAACTCAATTTCACGTCTGGTGGCATCCCTGTTAACTCTTCTGGAAACACATCTTGAAATTCTTTTACTACCGGGATTTCTTCCATCTTTACTTCCTTCATAGCATTCAACTGCAGATCTGCCTTTAACTGACTATGCTTTTCACCCTGATATATTGTCCTAATTCCTCCGGGTCCCCTCAAAGATACGGTCTTTTCTGCACAATCTATTTGGGCTCCATGGTCACATAACCAGTCCATCCCCACTACTACATATCCGAGCATTACAGCCGCATCCCACCCATGGGCCTCAGCCGGTTTTCCCATCCGGCTCGGAGCAACAGTTGAGGATAATCCAGCTGCGAGGAGCCGGTTCTAAAGTCCGACTGGGAAACTAACCCCTCAGACAGTTCTTAAAATGACCCGCCTCTGCAACCCAAGGCTGGCGTATTTTCGAGCCGTCGCTGGCGACAGAGGTGGCCAATGCCTACGACCGCTTTCGAGGTCCGGATCGTCCTGATTTTAATGGACTATCTAGAATGGCGCACGCGGCGGTCGTGACTAATAAGAGTCTCCCTCCCGGCAAGCGGTCCATTTTAAAAACCGCTTCCAGATCTGCGGACCGTCCGGTGTTTCCCGGGCGTTACAACCGGATTTGGAAGCCTGCGATTCATTTTAAAAACCGCTTCCAGACTGTGGTACTAGTTTCTACCAGGCCCAGACCATTTATATTTTCAAATGGATGGTAACTCATTGTTTAGTACAGTTACAGTGCATACACCGAAATGTAAATGTTCCAATGGGACGACAAATCCACAATTAAGCTAGGTAACACCATACACTAGGAGAAGTTTGAAAAACATGTATCTAGCTACAAACACACCGTCGGGCATCGGATCCATCACCTTTCCAATGAAATTTGCCATTTCCAAGCGGAGCTCTCCTATATAGTTGCCCGACGGTTCATTCTCCTCAAGTTGTGAATGTTGTAGATAATGAGCTCTAATCTAAAGATATAAACGGTGAGACCCATTGGAGGCTCTCCAGCGATTTGGGCTTTCTGGCCGTCCGATCCTCCCCACTCCGTGCCTCCGCTCCGTCTGATCACCGCCGGCTCCTGGAGTCGGCATGAACAGGGATTCGCAAAGTCGCTAACCGTACCAACCTTCGTGCACCCACTCTCCCTGACATCCTACGTGGATCACCCCTATAGCCCGAGGGTCCACCCGTCGGCCTCACGCTGCGCGTTTAATCCGTGTGACGGAGGGGCGAGATTCGCACTGCGTTCCACCCATTGGCTGATTTTGTTCATTTACCGTTATTGGTTTTAGCGGATGCACTGCGTGCCCCTCTGGGAGAGCGATCTTCGTATGTGGTTCCTTCCCCCTTTTGCTCGCTGACGATGGGGCCGTCCCCTCCCGTGGTCCACATGTCGGTTGCCCTGCTCGTTTGCGTCGCTGATCTCTCCCGTAAGTGGGTTCTCGCTGCGTATTTTCTACAGTATGTTGGGGTACATTTGGTATTTCGTGTACGTTGCACTGTTCATGATGTCAGGGAGAATTCGGGCCCAATTTCTCAGTCCGAGGTGGCCTCCCTTCATTCATTGGCAGGTACGTTGCACTGTGCTGGTAGTCAGAACGAATTCGGGCCCGATTTCGCGTGTCGCTGGCGGCTCACCATTGGTTCATTCAGATGGAACCGACCTAACGGGGTTGCCATGCACACTGTGCTGAGGGGACGGGGTATATAGGCTGCGTTCTGGATCGGATGGTTACTGTAGCTCTCATTCCCCCCCCCCCTTCTTCTTCCTCGTGGTTCTTGTTCTATCGTGCTTTTCTTGAGCTCCGCCGTGTTTCCATGGATCTTCCGGTCACGTTTGGTTCCATTGAGATCAGGTTGGGTTTTCTTACCTTGTCTTACACTCAGATTTTGGTCGGCTTTTGTTCATGATGTTCACCGTGTGGTGGATCCGTGTTTTTGTGTTGTTTGTTGCTTATCCAGTTTTTTTTCTGTGTTTGGGTTCCTAAAATCTCTTTCCTCTTTGTTGCTCTGTTTCTTTCGTAGGTCACCGGTTTACTCTTACGGGTTGCGGTGCAGGATGAGCCGGTTCTTGAGCTCCGCCGTGTTTCCATGGATCTTTCGGTCACGTTTGGTCCCGTTGAGATCAGGTTGGGTTTTCTTACCGTGTTTTATGCTGAGGTTTTGGTCTTTTTTTGTTCATGCTGTTCACCGTGTGTTGGATCCGTGTTTTTGTGTTGTTTGTTGGATATCCGGTTTGTTCTTCTTTGTGTTCTGGGTTCCTAAACTCTCTTTCCTCTTTATTGCTCTGTTTTTTTCGCAGATCGCCGGTTTACTGTTACAGGTTGCGGTGCAGGATGTGCTTGCTCCCGGTTGTTCTTCACGTATAGATGAACCATGTTGTTCCTGTGCTCATTCATCGGTATGTTTTATTCATTGGTTATCCGATTCGTTTTTTTCGTATTTCTATGCCTGTCTGTTCTCTCTTTCCACACTTTTTTTTGCAGTTCAGTCTCTTGCTATTTTCGTTTTATATTCTTGCTGTTTGGTTTCTTTTGTAGATTTCATGGTTGTTTTGTGACTTGTTTTGTCTTTTTTCCTTGCAGGTCGTTGCCTTACTGGGAATATTTCAAACGCGGTGGTTTTTTTGCTTCCTTTTTGGATTCGGGTTCCTGTCATTTCGGTGTTGAGTTATTCTGGATGGTAGACGCTGCCGACTCCCCATTCGAGCGTGTCGGCTTACTGGTCTGTTCTTTTTCCGGATAAAGTCTGTTCCGTTGAGAGTAGTTTCTGCTTTCTTGATGTGTTAATTTGTTTCTTCTTCCTTCATTGTTTATCTTGCTGGTTTGTGTGCTTGATTTGTATTATTTATTGGTATGTTTTATTTATTGGTTGTCCGGTTCGTGTTTTTGTATTTCTATGTTTGTATGTTCTCTCTGTCCACAGTTTTTTTTTGCCAGATCGGCCTCTTGCTTTTTTTGTTTTATATTCTTGCGGTTTTGTTTCTTTTGTGCATTTCATGATTGTTTTATGACTTCTTTCGTCTTTTTTACTTTCAGGTCGTTGCCTTACTCGGGAATATCTCGGATGCGGTGGTTCTTGCTTCCTTTTTGGCTTCGGGTTCATGTCATTTCGGTGTTGAATTATTCTGGTTGGTAAGCGTTGCCGTCTCTCTGTTCGAACTTGTCGGCTTACTGATCTGTTGTATTATTTAGTTGTTCATCGCTTTTTATATTTATGTATGTTGGTTTTTTCGTTGTTCGTCAGTTGTTGGCTTACTGGTCCGTTGTTCATCTGGTTAAAGTTATTTCCATCGGCTTTAGATTGTTTTATTGCCGTGTCTTTGTATCCGTTCTTTGTTCTTTGTTTATTTATTTTTTGGGAGTGGCTAGGGCTCACTCGAGTGAGAATTAAGTTAATCCTCACTCAGATGACGTCATCCAGTTGCATGTGCAGCTCATGTGTAATCCATGTACAACTAAGAAATTTTTAGTTACAACTCATGTTCCCCCAGTTGCAACTCATGTGCAACCATGTGTAGCTGAGAAAATTTCATTTGTAACCCATGTGCAAAACATCTGCACCTGAAAAAATCTCAGTTGCAACTAGGTGAAACCCATGTGTAGCTGGAAAAAAATACGAGTTGCAACTCATGTACAAGTCACATTCTGTACTAATCACGATGTAAATCTAACGGAATTAGAATTGAGTGAGCTCTAACTTAATTCACACTCGAGTGAGAAGTAGCAAAACCGTTTTTTTATTTGTTGGTTCCTTTGTTTGTTCGTAAGCCATCGGCTTATTGGTGTTCATTGTTGTCGTGTGTCGGTACGTGGACACCGGGGATGTTGGACACCCCCTATTTGTTCGATAGGAGGGCGCGTGGTGCTTCAGAATCGGTCCCCGAGCTCAAGCATGAACACACAAGATTTTACCCAGGTTCGGGCCACGTCGCCGCGTAACACCCTACGTCCAGCTTGTCTGGTTGGATTGTGGAGTTGATGGTTTACAGTGAGAAGGCTACCAGCGCTCGCTAACCCCTGTGAGCTGTTGAGATACACACCGAGAGGTTCCCAAGGTGTAGCTCGTCCAGCCCCGAGTACAAGTGGAGAACTATGAGCTGCTGCTAGTAATGGTGTCTCTCCCACTCAACGACCTAGGGCTTCCTTTTATATGCCAAGGGGACACCACAAGTGGTCGTGCTGATAGCGTGCCACCGAGGCGGGGCACGCGTCGCACTTCGGCCTAGGTGGCAGCCACTGGCCATATTCGTGGCGGCGTCTCGCCGCGCTGTGTTCCATGCCACCCGCCCCGCCGGGACTGAGGTGACGGCAAGTCGGGTTCCGTCTACGGCCCGGGCAGCGCGCCGGGCGCTGCGCCTGCAATGACGGGACAGAGCGCCGGGTCTTGTTGATGTCACGCCTGCACCCGGCAGCGGGCGTGAGTGGTCTTGTCCGTGATGTCAGCTGTGTCTTTCTTCCCTGCGAACCAATCCTTCCTGAGGAGCGGCGCAGGAATCTCATGCCACGTTGCAGGCTCCTATCTTCCCAAGTCGACGGTGCCCTTCCTGGGGTGAGCACCACAGCAGAGGTGGTCCTGGGAGTCTCAGGGGCTTCCTCGCGGGGTCTTCTACGGTGCCTGCTTCCTCTCAATGAGGGCGTCGGCGATGCTTTCCGGGTGCGCGTGCCCAGGTCATGGGGAACCCCCGTTCCCCGGACGCCGACAGTTGTTCTCTCTGTTTTTGTTCTCTGTTTTCCGTTATTTGTTTTTTATTTGTCGGTTGCTTTCTTTGTTCGCGGGCCGCCGGCTTACTAGTCGGCGTTCTTTTGGTTAACGTAGGTTATGTCTGGATTTGTTTGGCTTTTGTTCCCGTGTATCTTCTCTGTTCTTTGTTCATCTCGCTACCCGTGTGCTGGATCCGTGTTGTTTAGTTGTTCGTTGCTTTTGCCGAGTACATGTGTTGTTCTTTTGTTGGGTGATTTGTTCCCTTCATTTTTCGTTACCGGACCAGGGCTTTGTATCTCCTTTCCATTTCTTTCTTGTCTTTGGTTTCATCAGATTGCAAATATTTCATCTCCACCCCTCCGTATCATCCGGTCTCGCTGGCTTCCTGGAGTTGGTTTGAACAGCGTACTGTTCTAGGTCATGTTTTTGCCCCTCCCTTCATGCCTCTGCCCACCGAACGCGTGGAGTCGGCGGAGTAGGTGACAACCAAAGTACGCGTCGATGATACATGCCAGTTGAAACCGACTCCAGGGAGCCGACGATGGGTCAGACTTGGTACTCTATTTTTTTAAAAACTGAAAGACCAGATCATAAACAAGACCAAAACTTGCTAGAAATGGCAAGGAAAACTCCAAAGAATAACCTCTGATGTCTACGCACGATTCTATTTTTGTAGACAGTGTTGGGCCTCCAAGAGCAGAGGTTTGTAGAACAGCAGCAAGTTTCCCTTAAGTGAATCACCCAAGGTTTATCGAACTCAGGGAGGTAGAGGTCAAAGATATCCCTCTCAAGCAACCCTGCAATTAAGATACAAGAAGTCTCTTGTGTCCCCAACACACCCAATACACTTGTCAGATGTATAGGTGCACTAGTTCGGCGAAGAGATAGTGAAATACAAGTGATATGGATGATTGCAAGTAGTAATTGCAATCTGGAATAAAAATGGCAGCAAGCAAACATGTAGCAGAACTTGTTGTAAACGGTGTTTCAATGCTTAGAAACAAGGCCTAGGGATCATACTTTCACTAGTGGACACTCTCAACAATGATCTCATAACTGAATAAGTAAAAGCTACTCTTAAACACTCTCTTGTTGGATAACAAACACCATTCATTGTGTAGGGCTACAAAAGCACACCTCAAGCCGGAGTAAACAAGCGCCACAACGTCATAAAGGAATCACACACGGTGCACACACTGTCACCTTTACACCGTGGAGAGTACCGGAGTTCATATTAAAGTAACCTATAGAGTGCATAATAGATAAAGAGTAACATCTACATATTCAACTAGATTAGCACAACTGAACACAAGTAAATACTGCTCGGGATTATTCTCCTTCTTGATAACACAAGAGTACTACGTGTAGGGCTGCAAAAGCACTCCTCAAAGTCTGAGTAAACAAACACCACAGTTCCCAAGAACAAGCCATGATAGAAATCTAAATTATTCATAGAGTCACACGAGTACCCACACTGTCACCTTGATACCGTGTTGTCACAATGACTCCAGAAACTAGACAAAATCACTTGAGTAGCATAAACATTATTAATGTATTCAGCGATACTAGCAATACACATGATCACATAAAGATCACACCATGTGAGAGAGAGATGAACCACATAGCTACCGGTAGAGCCCTCAGCCTCGGGGGAGAACTACTCCCTCCTCATCATGGGAGTCAGCAGCGGCGATGAAGATGGCGGTGGAGTCGATGGAGATGACTCCGGGGGCAATTCCCCGTCCCGGCGGCGTGCCGGAACAGAGACTTCTGTCCCCCAAAACTTGTCGTCGATGGCGGCGGCGCTGCGGAACTCTTCTGGAAATATGACTTGGTGTTTTAGGGTTTTCGCGTCTGAGGAATATATAGGCGAAGGGGCGATGTCGGTGGAGGCCCGAGGGGCCCACACCACCAGCTGGCGCGGCAGGGGGCCCACCCGCGCCTGGGTGTGGTTTGGAGGCCGTGGGCCTCCCCCTGGCTTGCCCTTCTGGCTCCGTGTGTCCCTCGGAAAAATAGGAGGTTTGGCTTTTGTTTCGTCGAATTCCGAGAATATTGCCCGAAAGCTTTTCTGGAACCAAAAACAGCAGAAAACAGGAACTGGCACTGTGGCATCTTGTTAATAGGTTAGTCCCAGAAAATGCATAAAATGATATATAATGTATATAAAACATGTGCAATGATACATAAAACAAGCATGGAACATCAGAAATTATAGATACGTTGGAGACGTATCAAGCATCCCCAAGCTTAGTTCTACTCGTCCTCGAGTAGGTAAAACGATAACAACAAATAATTTCTGAGGAGACATGCTTTCACACAATCTTGATCAATATATTGCAAGGCTCATGTCATGAATGAAGTGACTCAAAGCAATGATCTATAGTTTGCTAACAATAGATAAAGAGTAAACAATGAATCATATAAGCAAAAACTTTTCATGAATAGTACTTTCAAGACAAGCATCAAAAAGTTTTGCATAAGAGGTAACTCATAAAGCAATAGATTCAAAGTAAAAGGCATTGAAGCAACACAAAGGATGATTAAGTTTCAGCATTTGCTTTCAACTTGTAACATGTATATCTCATGGATAGTTGTCAACATAAAGCAATATAACAAGTGCAATAAGTAAATATGTAAGAATCAATGCACACAAAGTTGACACAAGTGTTTGCTTCTAAGATAGAAAGGAGTAGGTAAACTGACTCAACATAAAGTAAAAGATAGGCCCTTCGCAGAGGGAAGCAGGGATTAAATCATGTGCTAGAGCTTTTTAAGTTTTCGAAAGCATATAGAGAGCACAAAATAAGTATTTGAGAGGTGTTTGTTGTTGTCAACGAATGGTAGTGGGCACTCTAACCCCCTTGTCAACCAGACTTTCAAGAGCGGCTCCCATGAAGGACGTTATTTCTACCAGCAAGGTAGATCATCCCTCTTCTCTTTTGTTTACACATGTATTTTAGTTTCTTTATAGATGACACTCCTCCCAACCTTTTGCTTACACAAGCCATGGCTAACCGAATCCTCGGGTGCCTTCCAACATTCACATACCATGGAGGAGTGTCTATTGCAAAATTAAGTTGCTTACTGATAAATCAGGGCAAAACATGTGAAGAGAATTATTAATGAAAGTTGTAATTAATTGGGGCTGGGCACCCCGTTGCCAGCTCTTTTTGCAAATTATTGGATAAGCGGATGTATATGCCACTAGTCCAGGTGAAAGTCTGTCAGAAGTAAATGACAAGATTGAAAGATAAAACACCACATACTTCCTCATGAGCTATAAAACATTGACACAAATAAGGAGTAATAAAGTTTTGAATAGTTTAAAGGTAGCACATGAAATATTTACTTGGAATGGCAGGAAATACCACATAGTAGGTAGGTATGGTGGACACAAATGGCATGGGTTTTGGCTCAAGTTTTGGATGCACGAGAAGCATTCCCTCTCAGTACAGAGTTTAGGCTAGCAAGGTTGTTTGAAGCAAACACAAGTATAAACCGGTACAGCAAGAATCACATAAAAACATATTGCAAGTATTATAAGACTCTACACTGTCTTCCTTGTTGCTCAAACATTTTACCAGAAAATATCTAGACCTTAGAGAGAACAAATATGCATCCCAAGTCTCAACAAGCTCTACGGTAGTTCTCCACTACTAGGCTTTAACTACATGATGCAAGAGCTTAAACATGATCTACTTGAGAGCTCAAAACAATTGCAAAGCATCAAATCAAAACAAGACAATGATCTACAAGAATGCATATGTCTTTTCCAATACCAACTACTACATGTAGCATTTTCTTTCTTCCAAACAAACACCAATAATTTATTTAAACATAAACTCTCCAAATGATAATATAATGCAGCAAGAGAGTATTTATAAACAAGTGCTAACAGCTCGAAGAGATGCATGAAAAACAGGAGCTAAAAGCACTGCAGTAGCTAGTTAAGAATACTCAACAAATATAAGTGAAGAACATGAGTATTCACATGAAAAAGCGGAGTGTGTCTCTCTCCCACACAAGGATTGCTAGGATCCGAATTTATTCAAACAAAAACAAAATAAAAGCACACAGACGCTCCAAGTAAAGCGCATAAGATGTGAAAGAATTAAAATATAGTTTCACTAGAGATGACCTGATAAGTTTGTTGATGAAGAAGGGGATGCCTTGGGCATCCCCAAGCTTAGACGCTTGAGTCTCTCTGAATATGGTTGGGATGAACCACGGGGGCATCCCCAAGCTTAGGCTTTTCACTCTTCTTGATCACATAATATCACCCTTCTCGCTTGATCCTTGAAAACTTCCTTCACACCAAACTCAAGACAGTTCTCATTAGAGGGTTAGTGCATAATCAAAAATTCTCATATTCTGTAATGAACAATCATTCCAAAGCTTCTGGACATTAGCTACAGCCACCAATGCTTTGTGGAGCAAAGAAATCCACACAAACATAGTAAAAGAGCGAATGCAAAACAAAAGGCAGAATCTGTCAAAAACAGAACAGTCTGGAATGACGAATTTTTTCGAGGCACTTAAGTTGCTCAGATGGATCTGGCCTAAAATAATGAAAGTTGCGTACATATCTCAGGAATATGCGTGATTTTTTCAGAATTTTTGAATTTTCTACAGGGAGATAAGCTCAAATCGTGACAGCTAAAAATCTGTCACTGCGCAGAAATCCAAATCTTGCATCAACTTTCAATATAGAACTTTACTTGGCACAACAATGCGATAAAATAAAGATACAAAGGAGTTGCTACAGAAGTAACAAAACCTTGACTCAAAGAAAATAAAAATAACAGCAAATAAAAACGATGGGTTGTCTCCCATAAGCGCTTTTCTTTAAAGCCTTTTAGCTAGGCATAGTGATTTTTATGATGCCCACATAAAGATGAGAGTTGAAACATAAAAGAGAGCATCAAGAAGCATATATAAAACATGTTTAAATCTTGTAAAAAAACAAGTCAATGAAGAACAAAGTGACTAGCATAGAAATGCAAAACAAGTGTAACTTCAAAAATTTCAACATAAAGAGAGAAGACTTAATATTATTGTGATATATGAAATCGTGTCTCCCTCTCTCATAAGGACCAGTAGGTCTTAAAGTACCCAGCAAATAAAAGCAAATCAAGAGAAAGCTCAAAACCTTCATCATAAAGAGAAGAAATTTAGTAACATGAAGATTTCTATAACCATACTTTCCTCTCTCAAAATAATTTTCAGTGGCATCATGAATAAACTCAACAATATAGCTATCACATAAAGCATTCTTATCATGATCCACATGCATAAGTATCATTACTCTCCACATAAGCATAATCATTTCATTAGTAATAGTGAGAGTAAAAGTATCACAACCATCATTGTATTCATCATAAATTGCAGGCATAGTATAATCATAATAAACTTTATCCTCCATAGTAGGTGGCACCAAAATACCACTATCATTATAATCATCATAAATTGGAGGCAAAGTATCATCAAAGAAAATTTTCTCCTCAAAACTTGGGGGACTAAAAATATCATATTCATCAAAACCAGCTTCCCCAAGCTTAGAGCTTTGCATAGCATTAGCAATAATGGTGTTCAAAGCATTTATAGTAATAACATTGCTACCATCATGCAAATAATTTTCCATAGGTTTTTTAATTTTCTCTTCAAAAGCATCATGTCCTAATTCAATATAAAGTTCATAAAGATCTCTAATTTTTTTGTTGTTTTCCATTAAGCCTAACTAGTGAAAATAAAAACAAGAAACAAAAAGAAATAATTGCAGAATCTAAAGGAGATACCTTCCAACACTTACCTCCCCGGCAACGGCGCCAGAAAATAGCTTGATGTCTACGCACTTCTATTCTTGTAGACAGTGTTGGGCCTCCAAGAGCAGAGGTTTGTAGAACAGCAGCAAGTTTCCCTTAAGTGAATCACCCAAGGTTTATCGAACTCAGGGAGGTAGAGGTCAAAGATATCCCTCTCAAGCAACCCTGCAATTAAGATACAAGAAGTCTCTTGTGTCCCCAACACACCCAATACACTTGTCAGATGTATAGGTGCACTAGTTCGGCGAAGAGATAGTGAAATACAAGTGATATGGATGATTATAAGTAGTAACTGCAATCTGAATAAAAATGGCAGCAAGCAAACATGTAGCAGAACTTGTTGTAAACGGTGTTTCAATGCTTAGAAACAAGGCCTAGGGATCATACTTTCACTAGTGGACACTCTCAACAATGATCTCATAACTGAATAAGTAAAAGCTACTCTTAAACACTCTCTTGTTGGATAACAAACACCATTCATTGTGTAGGGCTACAAAAGCACACCTCAAGCCGGAGTAAACAAGCGCCACAACGTCATAAAGGAATCACACACGGTGCACACACTGTCACCTTTACACCGTGGAGAGTACCGGAGTTCATATTAAAGTAACCTATAGAGTGCATAATAGATAAAGAGTAACATCTACATATTCAACTAGATTAGCACAACTGAACACAAGTAAATACTGCTCGGGATTATTCTCCTTCTTGATAACACAAGAGTACTACGTGTAGGGCTGCAAAAGCACTCCTCAAAGTCTGAGTAAACAAACACCACAGTTCCCAAGAACAAGCCATGATAGAAATCTAAATTATTCATAGAGTCACACAAGTACCCACACTGTCACCTTGATACCGTGTTGTCACAATGACTCCAGAAACTAGACAAAATCACTTGAGTAGCATAAACATTATTAATGTATTCAGCGATACTAGCAATACACATGATCACATAAAGATCACACCATGTGAGAGAGAGATGAACCACATAGCTACCGGTAGAGCCCTCAGCCTCGGGGGAGAACTACTCCCTCCTCATCATGGGAGTCAACAGCGGCGATGAAGATGTCGGTGGAGTCGATGGAGATGACTCCGGGGGCAATTCCTCGTCCCGGCGGCGTGCCGGAACAGAGACTTCTGTCCCCCGAAACTTGTCGTCGATGGCGGCGGCGCTGCGGAACTCTTCTGGAAATATGACTTGGTGTTTTAGGGTTTTCGCGTCTGAGAGAATATATAGGCGAAGGGGCGATGTCGGTGGAGGCCCGAGGGGCCCACACCACCAGCTGGCGCGGCAGGGGGCCCACCCGCGCCTGGGTGTGGTTTGGAGGCCGTGGGCCTCCCCTGGCTTGCCCTTCTGGCTCCGTGTGTCCCTCGGAAAAATAGGAGGTTTGGCTTTTGTTTCGTCGAATTCCGAGAATATTGCCCGAACAGCTTTTCTGGAACCAAAAACAGCAGAAAACAGGAACTGGCACTGTGGCATCTTGTTAATAGGTTAGTCCCAGAAAATGTATAATAATGATATATAATGCATATAAAACATGTGACAATGATACATAAAACAAGCATGAAACATCAGAAATTATAGATACGTTGGAGACGTATCAACCTCACATTTTACTCCATTTGTGATCCAATCCATCATCATGTTAATATGGTTGGCAACATAGAACCCGCTCAATCTGGGAGCTGAATTCGCCGGCTCTTGGTCGCACTGAGACAAATAGTGGAGAGAACACTTTCATATGTAGCAGAAAATTCAGATAGGTGGGGAAAACTAACCTTACAATTGGGGAAGTGAGTTAAACTGGCAAAACCCTTCATAGCTATAGGATTTCGGCGCATCTGGCAATAGCGGAATGATCTGAAGGAGTATGTAATGACAGTAGCATTGGTATATCATGTGATGTTTAGATAAATATGTCGTATGTAAATGAAAATAATCAATCACCTGTCAAGAAGCTTGCTTATCACCTCAACATCGAAGTTACTACAAGAATCAAGATAGTAAACATTGCCATTCACAAGAGAGATTGCTACAAGAATCCAGTAGCCATATCTATAAAAAATGGTACTTATTAGTGTGTTATGAGTCAAGGAAAGTTGTGTGGTCTTAGTTCCATAATGAACACATTAAATCATTCATAAAATTCAACATTACTTTACCTTGTTGCCTTAAAAGGCCATAGGATTAAATCGTTATCTTCAATACGCTGCATCATATAGATGACATAATCCTCGACACCCCTCTCGTTCACCTCAATGCGTGGCTGCGTAGCGATGGCAGGGTCCATTAAGATTACTTTTTTGGATTGGTTCTTCGCTTCAATCATAAGTCTCCTACATAACAAGACGATGTATATGACTAAAGTGTAATAAGTATTGCAGTAGCATAGATATGGGAAATCATGCATTGAGGATAATATATACTTACAATCTCAAGCATTTCATAACGATGTTGTTGGCATACGGGAAGAGGGGGTCCCCGTACCGTGAGCGCACGCCCCCGGAGAGGCGCCATCGGCGTCCCCATGGCGGAAGGACGGATACCAAGGGATGCCATGGCGGAAGGACGGAGACCCACAATCATGCCCCTTGTGGGGTCCTACCCGGGAAGCCTGCAACCCACTCGGGAAGCAGAAGGCCGCGACGTGGCGCAAGATTCCTTCACCACACCCCGGGAAGGGTTGCTTCGCAGAGAAGGAAGGCGCAGCAGACGTCACGGACAAGACCATTCATGCCTACTGCCGGGCGCAGGCATGACATCGACAAGACCCAACGCGCTGTCCCGTCCGTGTAGGCGCAGAGCTCGGTGCGATGCCCGGGCCGCAGACGAGACTTGACTTGCCGTCACCTCAGTCTCGGCGGGTGTCGGGGTTATGATAAATAGATCAACCTGCGGCCCACGAGTGTAATGCAGCTTATAATCAATGGGCTTGCATTGAGGGGCCGACACGAAGAGTCGCATCACGGTGTAAGAAGAATCCAGAAGATCCAAGATGGCTTAACTTGGAAGGCAAGAAAAGTAGTCTCCAAGTAATTCCTTTGTAACCTAGCGAGCCTCAGGATATATAAATAGAACTCGCAGGACAAGACAGACAAGTTCTGAAACCCTAGAACATATGGCGACTCGATACCTCGATCGCCAACCCCTTGTAACACCATATTCATATCAATATCAATCTAGGATAGGCAGGACGTAGGTCTTTACCTCACATTGAGGGGCCGAACCTGGGTAAAAAACATCGTCTTACTTGTGCCTGTGATCCTTAGCTCGGAGACGCTCGATCGCTTAATCCCCAACTCTACGAAGTCATCTCCATGACATCTATGTGACAACCCCACGACAGTTGGCGCCCACCGTGGGGCTTGCGGTCAAGAGCGTCATGTTCCGCGCTGGATCTGTGCCAGGGACGGAGGATCTCGTCGCCGTTTCAAGCTCGGCGATATCAACATCTACATCAAGATCTACCTCAAGCTCGAGAAGAAAGCATGGAGAAATTCGACCGCGCGATTCGGGGCTCAACTTCGACAACGCCCCTCACGCGCGGGTTACAGGACAGCAGCAACGACCGTATGGCGGACATCACCGGCGGTGGCTCGAAACTCATCTCGACGATCCCTCCGGTGGAAAGATGCGCAATCAAGTTTCCTAGCAGCTGTCCAAAGCGCATCGGATTCCAACGGTTAGATCTCCGTGGGTGACTCAAACACTGAAGCCCTATCCAAAACTGACGGAACTCCGCGCGACTTTAGGAAAACAATTACCGAGGTCGACTCGAACATCAATTCAAAGATCCCTCCGGTGGAGCATTGCGGAATACAATCCCGAGGCACTCCAAAAGTTTGAGGCAATTTGAACGGTTAGATCTCCGTCGGCGTCTCGCGCACTGCAGCAAGTTTTATATCTAGGCGAGAACGCGAATCCTCCTCCGACTACATCGGCGACGCCCTCGTGCATGGCCGACCTAGTCAACCAGATCAAAGATTGATCGACGTCTTTCCATATTTTGCTGGTATCATCAATCTGATTGGAAGTCCAACAGGAGCTGCGACTCAAACCTGCCGACTCAAACCTGCCGACCCAAAGAAGGTCAACCAAAGAAGGAACCTGTCCATCAGCCGGATTAAATCCAGAGGAGAGGAGTTCGAGCCTGATCAAAAATACTATTTAGGTCAAGGGACACAGATCACGTGGACATCTAGGCAAAAAGGAAAGAGACAAGAACCAAGTGCTAATACAGGAGAATTAATAAAGCCGCGTCCACTGAGGACACGGAATAGCGTTGTGCTTAATGGGCCAGATTAGCTTGTGCATGGATCAAGGCACCAACTACAAGGAAAGAGAAAAGCAAATGTATTCGCTAGCTCGTCAGGAGATCAGCAAAGTCAGAATCGATGGATTGCTACAAAGAAATCAAAACTCCAATGAAGAAAAGGCCGACAGCCCGGCACTAGTACTAATGCATGCAAGCAACAATGTTCGTGAGCAGTGAGTCGCTGCGGTTGGCAAAGATTTCAGGAGTCGCACTGGCTGGCAAGCTCGTGCGTGTCGAGTCGCACGTGGCCATATTTATTTAGAGCCTGGAGTCCTCCGCCGTCACGAGTTTACATGAAGCCAGCTCCAACTAGCTTACTTGACTCGCACGTGTCTCAGTGAAGCTGATCGAAGAATCAAGGAAGTAAGAGCGGTAGTGTCGCATGGGCATCACGTGCAACCAAGGAAAAAGAATGGAAGCAAAGAAAGGAGGCCAGCGCAATTTGGGATTACCACTACGCTGCATACCAGCATATGGTTTCACGCCCAAGAATAGGAAAAAAGTGATTTGGAGTTGGTAGCCACTACTACTACATTACATGGATCAATGCATTGTCCTGCGAAGGCCAAAATGATTTGGATAACCTAGCACGGTAAATGAGTCTCACGTGAGCAGCTATAGCCAAGGAAAAAATACAATTTTGTGTTATGCGTGCAATTCAAAGCAGCTCACATTAAAGAAGGAAAAGGCAAGGACTGGTCAGCTCCATTCATCAGCGTGCGACTCAAATAATAGCACACAACCTCATCTGCGTGTGACTCAAAGGATCAGCCCGCGACTTCAAAAGCACATGCCCTTGATTACCGGCGCTACCATCGCTACGCTGCGCGTCATCGCCGGGAGAATAAAAGCAAGATAAGTTGCTATTATGTTCAACTTTCGCAGCCTTTTACTTTTATCAGTAAAATTTAGTTATCTTTGAGTTTATCTAGGGGCTGCATTTCTAGGTTATTATGCATTTTATTAAATGTCTTTGCGTCTCATATTATATCATGTCGTAGACTTTAAATTCATATCAGGTTTTGTAGATTTAATTACATTTACTTCTCAATACATTCGTCAAACTAGAGTTCTCTATAACTCGCATTGCAAAGTCTATCTATTTACAGCTTGCATTGAATATCAAGATCACCACTACATGTTCAAGCATTGATATTTGGCGATTCATTTGTCATTTTATGACTTATATTATATCAATTTATGACTGATCGTTATATAATTTCATGACTTATCATCATATCATTTATTAATCATCATCGACTTATTGTCATATCAATTTATGAGTCGCATAGCGATTTACCCCCATATCATTTTATGAGTCGCAAACAGCTCATCGTTACATCAGTTTATGAGTCATTAATGAATCATTATCTTATCAATATTTGTGTTAAAACAGGTAACTCGCTGTACCACATCTACAGCTAATCAGAGCTGGTTATCATCAAAGCTAATTAGAGCTCGTCACAGCTATTGCAGCCGATAAAAGCAATAATCCTGATTATTCTCGCCTTAAGTCAGAAGTATCTCGCACTATGCGGCCAGAGTACTGAGGCGCGGCGTCATTCATGAGACTGATGCCTATCATGGCTGCCTATCATGGCCGTTCTCAACGACCCTGAACACGCGTTTACACCTGGGAAATACTGAGCCGCGCGCAGACCTACTTAACGGTACCTTAAGTTAGAAGTATCTTGCATTATGTGGCCAAAGTACTGGGGTGTGGCGTCATTCATGAGTTTGATGCTCATCATGGCCATTCTCGACCCTGAACACACATTCCCGGGAAATACTGATCTGCGCGAAGACCTGCTTAATGGTAACAGAGATAATTCAGAAGGACTAAAGTACCCGCATGTGGTGTCAATCGAGTCTGATGCCTATCATGGCTGCCTATCATGGTTGTTCTCGACCCTGAACACACATTAGAATCGGGAAATACTGAGTCAAAGTACCATATGCTATCATGCATCGTACAATATGCCATCATGCATCTTACCAGTTGCTATCATGCAACTAGTTGCTATTATGCAACCATTTGCTATCATGCAGGGTAACGTATGCTATCATGCGGAGTACTAACATTTTATCATAATTATTACCAGCCGCCAAGACTAACATATTATCATCAAGTTATCATCATTTATTCCTTGGGGCTTTGCCTTTTGATTTAACAGGAACCTATAACTCGGCCATATGATTTGGCATGACCAGATTTTTTATGATTGGGATGATCATCTCCTGATATTGGCTGATGAAGCCACCATTATTTATTTAATTTCAGCCACATCAAGTGGAATTTTTAAGGATGATTCCTTAATTTATATCTAGAATATTGACTGGGATTATCTTTTATCCTAGCATCTCAACTAATATTTCACAATTTGGAGTTTATATGCGGCTCTGCCCTACTCCAAGTATCATTATTTTCTTGCGGCAAAATATTTGCTCAATCTGTTGCAGGATCAAATTGCAACGATATGCCATCAAGCAGGATAATGAAATCATGCCTGCTTAATGCCTGGGGGCTAGGACAATTAAATTTTTGTCCAACTTGTGATATTTTTGAGTCCCGAGCAGCATGATCGTGCATACAACTCGGCCCTCGGGGGCTACACATCCACCAGTATCCGGCGGTCTTTATTATATTCATATATCATGTTTATATGCATATCTCATTTTTTGCAGTGCATGGAAATATATATATATACATCTGCGAGTCAAATTAGCGACTCACAATTTTTTTAATTCAATCAGTGGCCATATGCCCTTGAGCCGCCATGTTTCAACATGCATTTAGATGGCTCATCATGATAACATGACAGATTATTATTCTAATGATTGACCAGCTTATTTATGCTTATGGTCTTTTTATGCTTCGATGTCTATGACTCAGCACCTTATACACATTTGGCTGATATATCTTGATACTCATAAGTTATTATTCTTATGATTTCTGCTCAGTTTTGCATCTAACAGGACAAGGTGGTTTTCACCAAAGGCTCCACTGACATCTTATATAATTTCAGTGGAGAACTTACCGTAATTGTGCAGCTTCAATGCGACCAAGACATAAGTGTTCAAAGGCTTGTGATACTACATCAGCGGCTAAATAAGCCGCAAAGCTAGCGACTCATCGCTTCTAGGTCAGCGGCTCAAGAAGCCGCAACACTTGCGACTCAACATCAGCGAGTCACCAAGTTCTACAATCGCAAGCCCGCAAGATCATCATCAAGACAAAATCTTTGCTGATTCAACGAATCACCCGGAAGCTTGGGGCCTAATGTCGGGGTTATGATAAATAGATCAACCTGCGGCCCACGAGTGTAATGCAGCTTATAATCAATGGGCTTGCATTGAGGGCCGACACGAAGAGTCGCAGCACGGTGTAAGAAGAATCCAGAAGATCCAAGATGGCTTAACTTGGAAGGCAAGAAAAGTAGTCTCCAAGTAATTCCTTTATAACCTAGCGAGCCTCTGGATATATAAAGAGGACTCGCAGGACAAGACAGACAAGTTCTGAAACCCTAGAACATACGGCGACTCGATACCTCGATCGCCAACCCCTTGTAACACCATATTCATATCAATATCAATCTGGGATAGGCTGGACATAGGTCTTTACCTCACATTGAGGGGCCGAACCTGGGTAAAAAACATCGTCTTCCTCGTGCCTGTGATCCTTAGCTCGGAGACGCTCGATCGCTTAATCCCCAACTCTACGAAGTCATCTCCATGACATCTGTGTGACAACCCCACGACAGCGGGGCAGGCGGCATGGAGGACAGCACGGCAAGAAGGTGTCACGAAGAAGGCCGGTGGCTGCCACCTGGGTCGGGGCGTGACGCGTGCCCTACCTCGGTGGCACGCCCCCAACACGACCACTTGTGGTGTCCCCTTGGCATATAAATGGAGGCCCTTGGTCAAGTGTAGAGGGCGGTAACCATGCTAGCGGCAGCTCTTAGTCTTAGACTGGTACTCGGGGGCTGGACAGGAGACACCTCGGGAACCTCCCGGAGTGGAACCTAGCAGCTCACGAGTGTAGAGAGCGCTGGTAGTTCATCCACTGTAACTCAGCAACATCGCAATCCAACCAGACAAGCAGGACGTAGGGTGTTACGCGGCGACGCGGCCCGAACCAGGGTAAAATCTTGTGTGTTTGTGCTTGAGCTCGGGGATCGATTCTAGAGCACCTCATGCCCTCCTACCGAACAAACAGGGGGTGTCTACCATCCTCGGTGTCCGCGTACCAACACGCGACATCTGGCGCGCCAGGTAGGGGGCGCCCGTGCTTCTTCGTCAGAACCTGAAGCTTGCATGCCTCCATACCACGCCACGCTGGGAACCGGGGGCGGGCGGCCACCTCTGGGCCCGGCCTCTAGAGCTCCACGCGTGGGACCGTCGGTTTAGATGGCCCCTGCGTTGCCCCGCCCACGGTTACCCGGCTGGTGTTCTCGCCTGAGGGGGCAGTGGCCTCGTGGCAGGATCTGTGTGCTCGGGTCGCACAATCGATCCAGGGCAAGTACTTGCACCTTGGATCGATCAGCGACCTCGATTCAGTAGTGCAGAGGCCCGGCGAGACCCTTCGAGGGTTCGCCCTGAGGTTTCGGCACATCCTGAGCCACATTCCCGACGCCCCCGACATGTCTGTCATGCGGGCGTTCCGACGGAACGTCCGCGACGTCCGCATGTTGGAGAAGCTCGGAGCCGCGACGTCTGCACCACCTCGGAGTTGTACGCCCTGGCAAACAAGTGCGCCCGGATGGAGGAAGGAAGGCTTTCCATCCCATTCCCCATGAGGTTCGGAGCGTAAGACGGCGGGCGCGACGTAATAAGTGGCCATGCGACGGGTGCCCATACGCAGCTCTGCAGGTGGAACTCACCACCCCATAGAGCTGCTTGGAATACCCGTCGGCGAGGGAGGAAGGTGCACAAGGGATGCGCCGTCACCGTGGTGCCCGGTGCACGACACTGGAGCCGACGACGCCAGTGAGTGTCACGCCATACGCGACCTCGCCAACCTCAGGAGGAAGTACCAAGCTGAGGCAGGAGGGGCCGGCCAGGCGGGGCTGTGCCACACGTGTGGTCAGCCCAGAAACTACGCCAGGGCCTTCCCTACTCGCCGGGTGCCAGGGGAGCCGCCAAGAAGTCAAGGGGCTGCTGAGCCCGGGGATGAGGAGCGTTCCCGGTGGGCCCGCAGTCATGAGCGGCACACCAAGACCGAGGCGGGAGACGCTCAACCACGACGAGTCCTGCTGGAGCCGTCTGAAAAAACCGGAGATGGGCATACCCGAATGTAGCCCGCTGTATCCTTTGGAAAAAAGATCATCCTTAGCGTCTAATAAACTAAGTTTGTATCTATCTGTGTATTTCCTCTCCTATCTAACGCCTCAACTTCCCTCACGAGAAACATAGGCCCAAACCTGTGCCGAGAGGAAAGGGGCTTCCTCACGCACTCGAACCAAGATGTACCCAACACGCAGATTGGGCATCGAAGGTATCGAAAGGAACCCGTGCTCAGGACCCGGGTGCGCAGATGCCTCGTAGAAGTTGGGGAAAGAAGGAGGGAGAGCTTTGTGAACAAAGCGCAGAAGCATGGGGGTACTCGGCTGCGCCCGCTGAGGAGCTCGGGAACCCACCCCGACGGTTCCCGAGGACTAAAACTGCACGGTTGAAATTCTGGCAAAAAGAGCTAAGTCCTTCAACCCAAGTTGTTTTCCCTTACGCATCGCTTGAACAGGTCATCTCATTTTTTCCTTGGGGAAGGAAGCTGGAGTCAAAGTGGCATGGCCTGAGTGTAGAAGGGGCGTTGAAAGGAGAGAGGTAGTCCTCGAAGGTTTGCTCGGGTATCAGTCCCGGGAACCTTCGCCGGGACAGATCACCAATGAACGGAGCGGCCGATGCACGGAGACACACCTCTGGGGGGGGGCAGCTGGATCTGGTCCAACGCTTCCTCGGGCACTGTGCAGGGCATGCAAAGGTACCCCCGGAACACAGGGAAATCGCGTCAGGTTGAGGCCAAAAACTCCGGCCCCAGGGAAAACACGAGAATCGACGATAAGAGAAACGCATGCATACAAGGGATGATTGCAAAAGATTACATAACCTATCTGGGATAGCTACTGTTTATTACACAGGCCTAGGGGTACGCAGGCGAGAACCAGGGATCGCGCCCCGTGGAGACTCAGCTCCTTCGCAGCCTCGCCTTCACCTGCTGGACGACCGGAGCCACGGCACGCTCCGCCGCCACCCGTTCCTCTTCTTGATCGAACTCCTCGAAGAGAAGATCGAACCGGAAGAAGGGCTCCAAGTGGTACACCCGGGGGAGGAGCACGCTGGCCACCTGGGCGCCAGCTTCGACACCTTCCACCTGGAGGCGACGCGTCACCGCCTCCTTCAAGAGCTCCATCTTCCCCACCATGTCGGCGAAGAACAAGGAGAGGCTGGCGATGTCAGTACCGCCGATCTGCCCCGGGGGGAGATCAACGGCGGCCATCGCACTTTGAGCATGGGCGGCAAGGCCGCGGAGGCCTACAGCGTCTACCTCGTCTACGGTCCGCCTTGCGGAGCTGTCGAGAGCGGCGTTGGCACTGAGCCTGTCCTCCTCGCCGATCCGCCTCACACGCTCAAGGCGACGATCACGGTCGCTGAACCCGGACGCCGCCTCGTCAAGCTGCTGGTGCAACCCAGCGAGCTGGGCCTGGGCGTCTCCTAGCTGGCACCGGAGTTCATCCTCGTGAGCCACCGCAGCGCAAGAGGCTTCGCGCTCCCGCTCGGCGGCGCCATCGACGTTGTTGTGGAGCCCCTCGATTGTCAGCTGAAACTCGTGGAGAGATTCGGCTTGCTCAAGGATCCGCGCCTCGGCGCTTGCCAGGGCCAGGTGATGGGCGTCCACCAAGGCGGCCCTCTCCTTCTCCAGGGTGGCAAGCTCAAGGGCATGAGCCTCTTGCCGGGCCGCAAACAGTTGTCGGTCCGCCTTCGAGTCCCCCGGTTGGCTGCCCTCGGCACGCCTTGCCGCGGCGATGGCCGCCACCAAGGCCCTCTGCGCATTAGCCTTGAGGGCAGAGGATTCTTCCGCGGCCAATACCGTGGTTGCGAGGGTGGCCTCAGTCTCGGCTTCGGCGGTGGCCACCTGCTGCTCCCGGGCTTGGACAGACGGCACGCGCTCCTCCAGCGCGCGTCGACTCTCTTCCATATCCGCGCGCTGAAAAGAAGGAACTCCCTGGTGCGTTCGTTCTCTTCCTTGGCACGGGCGGCGGCATCCACCAGCATTTTTTGGTGATGCTCCACGCCATCCAGCACCCTGTGCGCTGAGGAGAAGACGGAGGCATCCAGGACGACGCGGCAGCGGGAACCACCGCGTGGCCTGCGCGAAGGACAAGAGAAGAAGGGCCGACGAGGCCCAGGGAGCTACCCGCGGCACGCGATGGAGGTGCGACCGGAGACACCCTGTCCCAGAGTGTGGAAGGAGGCAGCCCCGCGTCTACCTCCATGGGATCCAGGGCTTGGCTGCGAGGCCTCATCGAGGAACGCCTCTCAAACCTGAGGGCCTCCCCGGCGTCGCTGTCGTCGGAAGCCGACTCCACCGCCACGACCTCAAGGGCGGGAGGGGCCTCCGCTGGGCCTAGAAACAAAGCAAAGACGAATCAGAAATGAGGGAACTCCCCGTTCGGCGGGAAGGATGGTTCGCGAGAACATACCTGTGGCTACGGACGCCGCTTGGGGGGCAGCACCGGGTGTCGGGGGAATACTTTCTGGATTAACCCGCGGCCCAGTGCGACTTAACTTACTCGCACGGATGAAGGCCCACTTGGGAACAAGCCAATATTGAACCGCCATAAGGAGAAGATCTAGAAGACAAATCCCGGAGGACGTGAAGACCAAGTAGTCTCCGAGTAGGCCTCTGTGGATGTATTCCTTATGGGGAAGTTTCCTTTTGTAACCTAGCGAGCCTCTGTGTATATAAAGAGGACTCGCAGGACTTAGAGCGGGTCAAGCTATCAAGCCCCAAACCCTAGCTCATACGGCGAGTACCAGATCGGATCGCCTCCATTGTAACACCTCGATTATCATATCAATACCAATCTAGGGTAGGCAGGAAGTAGGTCTTTTACCTCACATTGAGGGGGCCGAACCTGGGTAAATCTGTGTTGATCTTTGTTCCTGCGATCCCAAGCTCGGAGATGCTTGACTCGCGTAATCCCACACCTACGAAGTCATCTATGACACCTGACGTGACAAACCCACGACAGTTGGCGCCCACGTGGGGCCTGCGGTCAAGAGCGTCACGTTCCGCGCAGGATCCATGAAGGGAGCTGAAGATCTTGTTGTTGGCCGTATCATCACGGTCAATGGCACACCCCTCATCGACGATTCAAGCTGGGGGCCGGAAGCAGATTACTTGGAGACCGGCCACGTCATCCCCTTTGGATCCATCAACGTCTTCGTCGGCTTCATTGGCGGCGAGTCAGAGGATCCATCGCAGCATGGCGACTCAGAAGAAGGAGTCGCGGTAACAGTGGACCAAGAAGAAGGATCTATCAACCACGAGTCGCTGCCTCTCGAAGACGAAGAAGGCCAATCCATTGAGTATGTCCTTGAGGAAAGGCTATGCGGAGGCCCTGTGGACAGTGGCTCGCCCTCTGTAGAAGATCGGCACGTGGAAGGGGTCTACAGGACCACAGAAGCAGACGAAGGGCTGGGCATGCCACCAGGCAGCTTAGCCCCCACACCGCCGGAAGCAGCAGAACAAGCCGCGCTAGATGCATCAGGAGTCGCGGCATCCGCTGCGATGACGCCAGGAGTCGCGGCCTCAGGAGTCGCAAACAGAGAAACTCCACTGGAGTCGCGCCTGCGGAATCAGGGGCAAGGGTAACCCCCAGCGCAGCGGTCACGCCGCCACAGGGAAGTGTGTTGTTTACACCAATATCTGCGGTTAACGCGGCTGCTAGGGTGACAGAATTGGAGGCTACCAGGATCGGGCTATATGATGGTCCAGAGAATCGCAGATGAGAGAGCCAGGCTGGCGCGTGAGGAACAGCGCCTCCAACAGGAGCAACTGCGACTCATCGAGGAAACCAATTCTCTGCAAGGATACAGCCACCTTGCCACACAGACGTCACGCGAGTCGCCTGCAGCCAGGAACAGTAAACCCTATGGAGCTGTTCCAATCACCCCATTGAACCAGCAATTGCGGTCCCATCAGTCGCCACCAACACGACGCACCCGGTCGCATGGTCAGGGGTCGCACAACCTCAGTCGCGTACCCGCACGCATGGCACCATCTGCCATGGTTATGCGGTCCGTGGCCCCGTTAGCTGCGCCCGCGGTTCAAGCAATCGCTGCTACCATCAATCGTGCCAGCGGTTCCATCTTTCGCAGCACCAAGAGTAGCAGAGATACCTGGATCAAGGGCCATAGTACCGGCTAACAACAGGGCCATGATGCCCCGCCCTGACGCAGCCAACCTTTGTTCAGCAGTCGCCACAGCAGCCTCAAAGGTTCCACACGCCGCAAGGGCATTATGTTAGCCCAGTGGAGAATCTCTTTGGCCACAAACATCTTGGCCAGATTAGCGCCAGCAGGAAACACGCCAATGGACAGAGAGGCACGGCGGCCATTGAGATGCTGAGCACAGCAGTATACAGCAGGCGAATATGTCCGAACACGCAGGACGGCTGCACTCCACCCCTTACAATAGCAGAGCAACGGCGGAGAGAAGCATCCACGCGGAGTCGCCACACGTTGCGACCTCAAGCTCGGCTAGGCGACAAAGGGAAGATCAACCTGCGGCTCAAAATCAACCTCAGCAAGTTCAACCCATAGAGATTGTGCAGCCGCGCGGCGGCCAACCAATAGGAAGGCCAGCTTCGTCCAACCTATCGTCGCGACTCAAAGGCCCAGTCTGTTTCAGCGAAAGAATCAGGTCTGAACCGTTTCCTGCAGATTTCAAAGGACCTCGCAAGGTCGCCAACTACAACGCCAGCATGGACCCTGTTACTTGGCTCAACAATTACGAGATGGGCATGAGCATCCTAAATGCATCCGAAGAGATCTGCGCACGTTACCTAAACATGATGTTAGAAGGCGCAGCCCACATATGGCTACAAAATTTGCCACCAAATTCGATAAACTCTTGGGATGAGATGAAGGAAGCTTTTATCAAGAATTTCCAAGGAACATGCAAGCGACTCTGCAGCATAGAGGACCTAGAGCGTTGTGTACAGAAGGAAGGCGAGTCAAGTCGCCACTGGATGAGAAGGGTCGCAGAGATCATACATTCCTCAGACAATATACCACCCAGTTCAGCAGTCCTTGTCATGGAGAAAAATTGCAAATTTGAGCCGCTAGTCCACAAACTAGGTCGCATGAAGGATAAAGTCAAGAGCCTAAGCGAGGTAATGGCGGCGGCCAACAAGTATGCTAGCTCGGATAAAACCAGGGACGCATCTGATGGAGAGGAAGAGGAAAGCACTGGCAAGGGAAAGAAGGCCAGTAGCAAGCCTCAACAACAGCAAGCTAGCAATGCCAATGCGAGTTATAACAAGCGCAAAAACGAGGAAGGAAATTCTGGGTTAGTCGCAAATACGAATACTCGTTACAAACAAAGCAGCAGCAGAGGAAGGAATTTTCATCCAGTTAATTTGGAAGAGGTTTTCAACCGCCCCTGCGACATCCATATAGGAAAAGATGGGAAACCACCCAACCACACGAAGGCACAGTGTTATCATTACAAAAAGTGGAAGGATGGACAGCCACTCAACACAAACTTCAATCATCAAAACAACGAGGAAGGTAAACATGGCGGAGGCAACAACAGCAACAACGCCGTCCCAAATCCGCAGCCAGATCAGCCACAGTTCCCAAAACAGTTGGGTCAGTATCATACCATTGTGGTGAATACTTCAAGGAGGGAACAAAAACTGCGACGACGCAATCAGGCTGTTAACGCCATAGTACCAGCCGTCCCACAATGGCTAAAGTGGTCCGAACAACCAGTAATTTGGAGCCGCGAGGATCACCCAGGAGAAATAAATGAAGAGGGAAAACTCGCGCTGGTGGTTGCCCCTCAAGTCGCAGGGTACAAGTTGAGCAAAGTACTGATGGATGGAGGCAGCAGTATCAACATATTATACTATGAAACCTTCAAAAGAATGAACCTTCAAGAAAAGCAGCTACACCCATCAAGAACAACGTTTCATGGTGTCGTGCCAGGCATATCAGCTCAGCCATTGGGGCGAGTTAACTTGGAGGTCGCCTTTGGGACACAAAGCAACTTCAGGAGCGAGTACATTTGGTTCGAGGTTGTAGATTTCCAGAGCCCATATCATGCGCTGTTTGGCAGAGAAGCATTCGCAAAGTTTATGGCTAGGCCGTGCTATGTGTACCTAAAGCTTAAAATACCAGGCCCTAGAGGTGTCATCACCATCAATGGCGACAAAAGAATAGCTCAAGAATGTGAAGAAGGCGACAAGGCCATAGCCAGAGCAGCTTGCATCGCAGAGAGCGCGACCATGCACGAGTCGCAGGAGAATTTTGATGACATCGTGAAGGCCAAGAGGCACCTGCCTGACTTGCGACTTCAGATTACAGCCGCAAGGGAGGCAAGGAAGTCAAAGGCTACGAGCCATTGCCAATAAGGACACATCCCAAGCGTCGCGAGTTGCCATCAGCAGCCGCAGCAAAATTATTAAGAGTTTACATCATCAAGCTGGCCACTCAGGGCTAAAAATTCAATTCTGGTCGCCACTCAGGCGCGACCGACCCAATATGACACTTCTGATCGCCACCTAGGCGCGATCGACCCAATTCTGGTTGCCACCTAGGCGCAACCGACCCAATTCTGGTCGCCACTCAGGCGCGACCGACCCATGTAACATTCTGGTTGCCACCTAGGCGCAACCGACCCAATTCTGGTCGCCACTCAGGCGCGACCGACCCATGTAACATCTCTGGTTGCCACCTAGGCGCAACCGACCCAATTCTGGTCGCCACTCAGGCGCGACCGACCCATGTAACATCTCTGGTTGCCACCTAGGCGCAACCGACCCAATTCTGGTCGCCACTCAGGCGCGACCGACCCATGTAACATCTCTGGTTGCCACCTAGGCGCAACCGACCCAAGCATCACTTCTGGTCGCCACCTAGGCGCGACCGACCCTATGTATCATATAATGATTCTGAAATAAAGCATCTCAAACTACCAATTGAGCTGTGAGTCTTTTATTTTTTAATCATTGGTCCCTTGGGGGTGCGGCAGCTTTTTAGCGCGGCCTATTCCTTGGGATCGCCAAACAAGTGGCATTTATCGTGATTATACTCAACCTCTCTTGGATGCGACTTGCACTATGCGGCCAAAGTACTGGGGGTGCGGCGTCAATCGAGTTTGATTGCCTATCATGGCCGCTCTCGACCCTGAACACGCACTTTTTACCTGGGAAATACTGAGCCGCGCAAGGGCCTAAGTGAGGAAAAACCGAGACAAATCATAAGGACCAGCCTATTGGTCGAAACATGTACTGCCAAGAGTACTTAAGCAAACCATAATATTGTCTTATGACACATAAACTCTAACAATTATTACAGACCGCTAAGGGCCAAGGCCATCAAACCATTGTTTTCTCTTCTTCACTTGTGCGCAGCTTTTGGCCGGTGGGAAGGAGGAACAGGCGGCTTACCAAGCTTGCCAGAAGGAGCAGTCGCAGGCTCGCTGGAGGGCTCTTCAGTCGCGGGCTTGGGGGCTGCAGAGCTGGATACGCCTGGAGAGGGGTTCTTGTCCTGCGGAATCACCGCGCTGGAGACGGAGCGGGTAACTTCTCCCATCTGCTTCCATCTGCGTTATACTTGCCCATATAGGTCGCAAGATCAATCCCCTCCACCAGTTCAGTCGCATGGCCGCGCATATCCTTCCAAGTCGTCGCATATTCTGAGGCCGTCAGTTCGGTGCCATCCACCTTCTTCGAGGGCCTACCTTTTGCAACCTTGGCAGCATCAAAAGAAGGATAGTACGTCTTGGCCAAAGCAAGAACATGAGCCCGCCGGTGCGAGCTGAGGACTCTTTCCAGTCCAAAAAGAACTGAGGCGCCCTAAGCAGTCTTTTCAGCAGCCCTTCAGAATCACCAGGGACTGGCTTGGTCGGCAGCAGGCACTTAGACAGTGATTTCATGGCGTCACAAGCCCTTCGCGAAAAATCGCGGATATACTCCAGCTGCTCCTGAGTACTGCCGCGCTGCTCCTTGGCATCTTCACCTACATCAAGGCATGTCTCCGTCAGCTCTACAACTCACAGGCAAAGATAGTAGAGAAAAAAGATGCAGATATAAGTCGCAATACATACCAGTTAATCTTGAGTCATGATGCACACTTTGGCGTGGACAGGTTATGGGCATCAGAAACTTTCTTCAACTTTTTCTCAAGCTCACCAATGGAAACAGCCTTAAGCCTTGCGTCCTCATTGACATCAGCAATGGCGTCTTTCTGAGCACTGACTTGGAGCTCCAGCTGCTGGACCCTCTCATGGAATTTCTCTTCAACAGTTTTAAGTCGCAGCTCGGTATTTTTGGCTTGCTCAGAAAACTTGAAGCTTTCATCAGATAGCTCGCCCATCCTGGTTTCCCTCTTCTTTAGCTCAGCGTCACGCTGGCCAAGGAGCTCGCGTAGCCTCTCCAGTTCAGAGGGAGTATCCCCCAGCTGCTTTTCCAAGGCAATTTTGGCAGCTGTTATGGAGCTTAGTTCCTCCTATGAAGGGAACATCAGTCAGTAAGTATATATCAACAGCTAAAAGAGAAGCATCAAGTCTCCCTTTACAGTCAAAGAAGAAACTTGATCCTTGGGGGCTAGAGACAGATAACTGGAGATAGAAGTTTACCTTATAAGCCGCAGACAGGTCAGATAGTGCCTTGCGGAGCTCCATGGCTTGCTTGTCATTTGAGGCAATGATAGCCTCTGACAGTTTCTCAGCGCGGCTTGTGGAGGAGGAAGAAGCAACCTCAGCATGTAGAATTGGCGACCGCAGATTGTCCGCCACTGGCGACTCAACCACTGGCGTATCAGCATCCTTGGCCATTACATCTATGGAGGAGGGGTTGACCTTCTCCACGTCCTGGATCATAAGGGGATCCGTTCTATCCTCCAGAGCCACCTCTTGGGTGGCTGTGTCAAGAACAGGGACCGTGGCCAGGTCATCAGTGGTGGCCACGCCCTCTACCATGGCGGTATGAGCCGCAGGTGATAAATGCGGCTCAACCGCGGCTCCAGGCTCAGTCGCGGGTTCAGCCGCACTTCTGAAAAAAGCAAGGGCATTGTGTGAAGAAGAAGAACATAAGCCAGAATAAAAGTATTGAAAGCACAGGGAAAAGTTACTAACTCTGGAGCCATCTTCACAAAGGCCATAAGTTCACCACTTGATGGTGAGGACAGGCCTTGGGTCCCAGAATCTACGAGTAGAAGTTTTACGTGTCAGTAGAGGAAAAAGAATAAGCATTCAAGATGACAAGACAGCAGAAATTACCAGAGTGGGGACCCATGTCTTCTTCAGCAGAGGCGGTGGCTTTGAAAGCACGCCTGGCAACGAAGGAGATCGCGCCCGTAACAGGTTTGCGACGCTTCGTGGCCTCGGGGTTTTCCAGAGCATCAACCTCTGGTTCTTCACGAGATAGCCTCTTGGAGGCTCTACGGGGAGTTGGTTCAGCCGCGGCAACAGAACTCGCGGCTGGCACTGGACTCTCGTCCTCGTCCAGTTCGGTCTCTTCATCATCTGAGGCCGCAGAGGCAACAGAAGGGATATCAGCAGTCTCGCTGCCCTCTAGAGTGGGCAGCAGCTTCTTTCGTGCGGCACGCTTGGGAGCAGCAGTGCCGGCGACAGTCGCAGGCAGCGACCAGTAGTTCTCGTCAGCCTGGATGAGAGAAATAAAGTTGCAGTGTAAGAAAAGGAATGCGACTCAACTATGAAGGCGAAAAGACAGAGAAGAGGAGTTACCTCAAAAGGCTTGTTGTTAACACTGAAAGGGGCAAGCCCCACCTTATCGAAGGAGATGTCCTTCTCCTCAGTCACGCGGGTGACAAATTCCACCCAATCCTCAGGCCTCCAGTCCGAAGCCTTGATACGATCAACGTCAGCAGAGGTGCCTGTGCACTCAAGGAAGGATCGCTGTCGTGGACTCACGGGCTGAATGCGCCATTTGGTCCAGCAAGAGAGAAGATCAAGGCCAGTAAGACCATGACCTATTAAGGCGCGGACTTTGATCAGCGACTCATTGATGAAGGACATGGACGAGTCGCGGGGTTTTGATTTCAGTGCCTCGGTAGGCACGAAGAGGGTGTTAGACCAGGAGGGAAGGCGAGTTTCGCCCTCCGGTGAAGTATCTTGGCAATAAAAGAAAGATTTTTGCCAAGCCCTGGGTCGATTCGCCAGGGCTAGCTTGGGAAGGCAAGAATTCCTATGGCGCTGAAGAGAGATGGCGCCGACCTGAACGTAGGCGCCACCCGTGGAGACAAGTTGGCTGTTGCAGGTGAAAGAGGCCAGCCACAGATCGATGTTGGGGGCTATGCCAATGTAATCCTCGCACAGCACGTGAAAATTGCTCACCTGGAGCATTGAGTTGGGCCCGATGTCGTGAAGACGGAGGCCTAGGCGTTGCAGCAAATTGCGGAAGAAGGGAGAACCTGGCGGCGTGAATCCACGCTCCACGTGCTCCACGAACATCACCAGCTCGTTGGGCTTGGGGCGCGGCTCGATTTCATCGCCTGGCGCCCGCCAGATGCCGTCCCCCTTCGGCGGCAAGAAGCCAGCCTCGGCCAGATCCGCAAGAGTTTCCTCTGTTACCCAGGATCCTTCCCAGTTGCAGGAGATCTGGCGCCTATTGTCAGATGGCTTCGCCTTGGGCGCCATTGCGAGGGGGAGACTGAATTGGGGAACTAGGTTCGGGTCAAGGAAGAAGACGGCGCGGCTAGGGATGAGAAGATTGCAAGGGCAAATGGATAATGACCTAGGTGGCCGCAGCTTATAACTGAAGGGGCCCGCAACTAACGGCATTATCTGTGCTCGCAACCAACGGCACAATTTGCGCCCGCAAAAAGAGTAACGGTCCGCAATTAAAGGAAACAGAATATTTCCAGAAGAAGAGATGAGTCGCGCGGATGAGTCACAGCTCTGAATCGCATGAGTCAGGAGATTGGTCAGAACGTTTACAGTGCGGCTCAGAGACCATTTCAAGAGGCCAGAAGATTCTCACCGTAAAGTCCTAACCAATCTTGGGGGCTAATGTCGGGGGAATACTTTCTGGATTAACCCGCGGCCCAGTGCGACTTAACTTACTCGCACGGATGAAGGCCCACTTGGGAACAAGCCCAATATTGAACCGCCATAAGGAGAAAGATCTAGAAGACAAATCCCGGAGGACGTGAAGACCAAGTAGTCTCCGAGTAGGCCTCTGTGGATGTATTCCTTATGGGGAAGTTTCCTTTTGTAACCTAGCGAGCCTCTGTGTATATAAAGAGGACTCGCAGGACTTAGAGCGGGTCAAGCTATCAAGCCCCAAACCCTAGCTCATACGGCGAGTACCAGATCGGATCGCCTCCATTGTAACACCTCGATTATCATATCAATACCAATCTAGGGTAGGCAGGAAGTAGGTCTTTTACCTCACATTGAGGGGGCCGAACCTGGGTAAATCTGTGTTGATCTTTGTTCCTGCGATCCCAAGCTCGGAGATGCTTGACTCGCGTAATCCCACACCTACGAAGTCATCTATGACACCTGACGTGACAAACCCACGACACCGGGCCTTGGGACCCCCACCGCTGAGGGCGGCGCCGGCGCCCCGACGCTCGGCCCGGGGGCTTCGCCGGAGCATGACTTCTTTGGTGGAGGATCGCAGGCCCCCGACTCGACGCGGGCCCTCTTCAAATAAGAGGCCGGAGGCTGGGGGCTGCCAAGACAGGAAAATGCGCTTAGGAACTAGGAGCGTTGTAGCGAGAGAAGACGGCGAAACGAGAAGTACGCTACCTGGCGGAGTCCAGGCGAAGGGACCAAGACCCCCTCAAGATGAAGCCCCCAAGCGGCGGAGGAGCCGGGAGGGGCTCCCCGGGGAGCTTCGTCCGAGGGTACATAGCCTGCGGCGGCCAGCTCCTCTTCAGTCTGCTGCCTGGCCGGGACGCGAGGACGGTGGCGTAGCGGAGCGCGGTCGGTGTCATCCTCCTCCTCCGGAACTGCACGCCTCCCTGTCCGGGAAGATCCCTCGAGAAGCGACGGTCCTCGGCAATGGCTGGAGTCCCCGGGGGCTTCACTTCGGGGTTGACGAGGGGGCCCCGGGAGGAGAGCCCGGGGAAGTGCCGCCCCCGGTGAGCGCCACGTCGGGAGGATCCCCCACTCGTCGCACTCTGGCAGGGACGAGATGATGCTGTCAAGGTTCTCATCCCTGTAGAGGGGAACGACACCGACTGGCAGGCCCACGTACTCCTCAGATCCGCCGCAGAGGTCATTCACCAGGCCGCTCAGGGCGTCGGGGAGCACCTTCGACTTGAACAGCCGAGTCTTGTCGTTGGCGCCCTCGTACTCCCACATGCAGTGGGAGCGCAGTTGCAGAGGCGCAATGGCGTGGCTAAGGAAATGCGCCACCACATCGCGGTCGGTCAAGCCCCATTCGCGGAAGGCAAGAATCCGGCGATGCACCGGAGCCAGATCCGCATCCCTCTCTCCCGGGTCGGACTAGCTCTCCGGGCGGATGGGCACCGCCGTGGGTTCCGCGAGAGCTCGTCGGCCGCCGGGAAGCAAACGAAGACCCAATCATGCCGCCACTCCTCCCAGCGTCTCTTGTTGAGGGGAAGGAAGTTGCCGGTGAGCTTGTCGCGGAAGCGGAAGGTGACGGAGCCAGAAATCGCATCCCCGACCTTGACTCGGGGATAGAAGTGGTGGAGGAAGAGGATGACGCTCGGCTTGACACCGACGAAGGTCTCGCAAAAGTGCTAGAATATGGCCAGCAACAGCAAGGCGTTGGGGTGGAGTTGGGCCAAAGCCAGCCCGTACACCCCCAACACCGCGTGGAGGAAGAGCGACATCGGCGGAGCCAACCCCGCCAACAGGAAGCACGCGAAAATGCGGACGTCGAGAGGCGTCAGCCGATCCGGCGCCGAAGACGCGTGGAAGATCATGGTGCGGCCGTTCTCGTTGCTCTTGCTGGCGACGGCGTGCTTCAGGCCGGGAGATGCTCCATCGCATACCCCGGCGGGAAGAAGGCTTGGGACGTGCACCATTCCTCCCAGGAGAGCTCGCGCTGAGACATGCGGTCCGTCTTCTTGGCTTTGCCCTTCTTGGCCGTCCTCTCCCTGGGCGCCATCAAGGCAGGGCTTCGGTGCGAGTTCGGAGGTAGGAGGCGAATGGAGAAGTGGAGGCGGGGCCGAGGCAGCGCCGGCCCTAAATAGTGAAGGGAGCGGGAGGGGACGCGACGTGCGGGCGGTTCCAATCCCGCCCCGCGTTAAAGCCGTCTCGCGTCCCCCTGGCGCGTGGTGGGGCTAGATCAAGAACCGTGCAGCAGTTACAACTTTCGTTGGAATCGAGGCGCCAACACTCAAGTGCGTGCCACCGCGGATGACTTCATGGCGGTTGCTGCGATTGGGCAATCCGGGCGCGCGTGATCTGATGTCCCCGGGCGGCCACCAGCCACCGGCCGTCCAAGGACGCCAGGGGCAACTGTCGGCGTACGGGAAGAGGGGGTCTGTCGTGGGGTTGTCACGGTAGATGTTACCAGAGGGTGACTTGAGATTGGGGGCCAGGCGACTCTGGTGTTCAGGAGTTGGTCTAGCTCTACGAGGGAGAAGATGTTTTTTACCCAGGTTCAGGACCCCTCGATGGAAGATCCCTACATGCTGCTATAATTCACTATATGATAACAGATTACATGGTGCGCCAATGGCGATCGCCAGAGTTTAGATGACTCCGGCGTGGGAGCTCTATCTCCTGAGCTCTCTCAATTTTGTCTATCTTATTCAGCCTCTCTCTCTATGACCTAGAAGCCTGCTTATATAGATGGCCAGGTCTCATAGTCATACAAGGTAAAAACTGGGTTATACCCAAACTAAGAGTCCTAATTTAGGTCCTTCGTGATCTCCAAGTCTTGAGTCTCCAACTTGTACAAGGATTTCTGGTCTTCCAGAATCTTCCTTCTATGGGATCTTTCGAGACCCCTCCAGGTGCCAGGTTGTCCTGAAACCAGGTCTGCCTCCTGGCCGGGTCTGACTCCTGAAACCGGGTCTGCCTCCTGGCCCTTGCTGGGTCTGCCTCTGGCCGGGTCATCTCCTGGCCGGGTCATCACCTTGGCCGGGTCATCATTCTTGCCGGGTCATCCTCTGAATGAGCTTGTTGGCCCAAGTGTAACCCAACCCATGTGGGGTGTGAGGTAACCTAGCCAGGCCTCCTGCCTTACGGGTTACGCTTCGCTCTTCATGGGTATACCGGGCTATGATTCCCCCAACAGTAGCCCCCAAGTTTAACTTGGATACGGGTTTGGCTTGCTCTCTTTGATGTTGTTTTCACTGTTCTTCATACCCTTGAGTAGCTGTCAACGCGATCATCCTAGTTAAACTCCTGAAAATAAGATAAATAGAATAAAGGGAAAATAACTCGGGTTACACTTGGTAGGCCATCTCATCTTGGAGGTCCATTTTATAACAAGGCCCTTTCCTCCTGGGTTCATATGCCTCCAGGTTTATCTCAAGAACATCCAGCAAATCCTACCAGTGATATATCCACATTTTCTTTTGTGGTTCCTCTGACCCGGTTTTTTATAGAGCCTACTCATACGGCAGTTGTGCTGAAATATGCTCCAGATTCCTACGCTCCGGACTTGATGGAGCCTACTCACATGGAGGCTATCTTTCAAGACCCGGATTTTGAAGACTCATCGCCAATACCTCCAACTTACTAGTTCTCGAAAATATTAACTTTGATTTTTCTCGTGTAAATAACCTGTAGCGCCCAAGCTCCGAGTTTATCACCTCGCGATAACTTGGTGCTTGTGATAGATAGATGAACACTTTGAACCATGTAGCCCCCAAGTGTCAGGTTGTGTGCCTGCAACAAGCTGAGACTTTTGAATCTTGCACATCTTAGAGAAATTTTGAACTTCAAATACTGTAGCCCCCAAGCGCCGGGTTGTATGCCTGCAGCAGCTCGGAGCTCATTCTTCAATATTTGTACCACTTAGAAATGTTTCAACTCTTGTAGCCCCCAAGCGCCAGTTCTTTCGCCTGTAACAACTCGGAACTCAGTTTGTAAAACTCTTGTCTTTCAACTTCCAATACAGCGACTCACACATCTAAAGATTGATCACAACGCTGACAAAGCAGGCCGTGGACACAAATGCTGAGGACCCGACCAACCTAAGCAAAGCCGGCCGTGTTGGGGACAAGGCCGAGCCAGCCAGGCTGAGACGAATCGTAAGCCGACCACTCCCTCTTTTTCTTTTCTTTATTGGAGACGTAATAAACTCCGATTGACTTGTATGGCCGGGTACTTGTATCACCCGGCTTGTGTTTCTGCTCTCTTTTCTTTTTGACGCTACATGCTTTGTTTGCATACATGACTACTTGACAAGGCAGCAACTCCATATGATATATTTTTTTCTTTCTCTAATCAACCATATTCGATTGGTATCTGACTTCCTTGAGCTAGATCGAGCAGCCTTTCCGATTGACCAGAGTTGTCCTGTTGTTGATTGTTTGGGGTTGAACAACACCGAATAAAATATCTCTTTATTTGGTTGAGGAGACCAGTACTTCCGTGCAACTTGGGGCGGTTTGGCGAGTCAGCAGGCTTCACAGAATCCCAACTCCTGAAGTGGAGACCTCCGAGTGCCGGGTTATCTTGCCTGCAACCACTTGGGATCTCTCTTTTTCTTCAAATCAAGTGACTAAGAATTATCTCCACTGGGATGATTGTAATATTTGGCCGAATTCAGCCACAGCCGGATCCTGACGAGGTCGTTGAATAAAATTTGTCTGTACAACTTTACCCTGGCTGATGTCTCTTTCTTTTCTCTATCATATGAAACTGTGCCCAGCTTGCATGTCGTCATTCTCCTTTTTTTTTTGTGTGACATGTATGCATACATGCATGTGCACATGACCAGGCAGCTTTTTTCTCTTGGCCCTTGAACTAGCTTCAGACTAACTTGCATGCATCAAAACTTGCGATCAGGCTGTTTCGCTTCTTGTTTCTCCAACATCGATTGACTCGCATGAATACTGTTAGCATCCGGCCTATTTTTTATTTCATCTTCTCTTGAGCGATTACTGATATCTGAGCCATACAGACTTGGTACCAAACCAAGCTGTCAAACCCGGACTGTAAACGACGGCGGGTTAACTTCCTGGCTGTCATCTCGATGTAGTGTTCTAGCCAATCATCAGGGAACGGAAGGAGGCCGACGCCGTCCTTTGGTTATCTGAAGATGTTGTAGTTGTTGAACGTATGGCTTGATGAAGACCCGGCGACTGGCTCCCCACTCGCACATGCATGTAGTTGTTGCAGCTTGATGACCTTCTTTTGTTTTTACATGATCTCCGTGCGCAGCTAGCAAATTTGACTTGTCTTGATTGCATGCATGACTTTGGCAATAACTTCACTCGACTATTTGTTGGTCTTTCCCTGGCCTTCACATGACCTGCTTTTTTCTGCTTTGCCAGTCAAGTCAGCCAATTCTAAAATTTTAGCTCTGGTCTGACCCGGCAGGAAACAAGATGATCCAGCTTCGACTGTCGGGTTGTAGATTTATCCTGTAAATTTTTTCCTTCCTGCACAAAATAACATGATTTCAGAATAATGAGCTTGTAATAAATTAATAACTTATGAATATTTATCTTGATGGTGTATGTACACCTGAGAATTTGCTTTTTTAATGAACGTGATCTGTCGTTCTGCAAATCTTTTGGTTTAGATGACACTTTTGGTTTTTTTAACTATGAGCCGGTTTTCGTATGGATTTTCTCTGTCGCAACTTCTCTGATAAAAACAGGGTCAGAGAAGTCCCAATGGGCCTCATGACTGATTGAATTTACAGGTGAGCAATCAGGCCATATAAGTGCGAGTCACATCGAGCTCAACTAGTAAGATAACCAAGAATTATAGTAGTGGCATAAAAAAGCCGGGTCTTAGGATTGCAGCCACAAACTATTCAAGTAAGAGCCCCCAAGATTCGGATCAATGTTTATAAAGTAAAGGCTTAATTGTGCAACATTACCCCATTGATCCATATACTGTTGCGATGCACTCTGTGGGCATCTTGCTAATAGAATTTTTTGCGAAGCACTCCTAAGCGACGCTAACCAAAGTTGCGAAACGCTATTGGGCCAAGCTAATATGATGCGAAGCACTCTGGGCAACGCTAACCGAAGTTGCGAAGCGCTCTTGGGCTAAGCTGATCATAAAAATGTTTTACAATGTTGCAAAGCACTCTTGGGTCATGCTAATCATTGTAACAAGATAAATGGTGCTAGATATAAAAGAGGCACTATGTGTAATATATGCGAAGATGAGAGATGTTACATGAATTTTCCTCCAATTGGTTCCACGTGTGGTTCAGTGTTTGTAATCTGAACATCTTCACGCGCGACCATTAAGTGGTAGGATCCATGTCTTCACTCGACTTTACTAAATTGACTGAATAATAAACTATGAAACTTAATCCTAAAAATAACTTAGCTTTTAATGACGTGGTGCAAGTCTGCAACGGCGTCGAAGTCGGCCGTATCGTCATCGAAGCCGACCGCATTGGAGCCTAAAGTTGTCCGCGTCGAGCCGGGCGTACATCCATCTCCGGATTGTCGTATCGCAGAACTCGGACGTGTGTTGCTGATGGATTCAGCTAACCATGCTTTCCTCTATATGTGTTTTTCGAATCAAGGAACATATGCACGTGAGTAGCACTCATGCAATGCAAGGGCAACTCTCCGCTTTATTTTTCCTCGGGCTTGGACCTGGTTGATCTTGATCACTAGTTTGATGATTGTGCTTGACGGCTCCTCAAATACGCCATCCAGATTTTCTCAAATACCAGGCTTATGTATTTTGTCAGAGCAGATAATCCGGCTATTTTAGTCGAACCTTTAGTGACCCGGCGGTTGGAGCGACCTGCCGGCTCCCATTAGGATACGAGTATTCTTTTCTTTTTTCTGGCTAGCTCGCTCGTTCATGGCGTGCTGACCATGCTCGCCTTTCTTCACTTCAGCTGATCATGTACGTGATGTTCATGGAACGGAATAGCAAGCTATCTGCTCCAAATTTTCTTTTCCTCTATACTTTCTCCACGAGACGCACATGTAACATGGACGTACTGTATAAGCTAGCAGCCTGATCATCTTATTTCTCTCTTTTTTTTTTGTTGTTGACGTGATGTCCATGCAGTGGCAAACTGTAACAAGTTCGACTTGGTAAATTCCCTACGTGCGACAAATTCTTGAACTTTAAGCCGGCACAGTTTCCGATTGATCTAATTTTGCTTTCCTCTCAGCTCACGTATGTGATGTCCAGGGAACGAGGTAGCAAGCTAGCTGCTCTAACCAACGATCCATGTACGAGTTAAAAGTACTTTTCTTCCCTGTTTAACGCTTGAATCTCTTTCTCGGGACTACTTGACCCGATCGGGAGACTTCATGCATGCAAACAACTGCCGGCTTCCTTGATTGATACTGATCTGCTCTTGCCGGCTCTTGCTTTAGAGATTGTGCTGATAACAAATCCAACTTACAAACCCCAAATTCTACGTAAAAAAATGCCCGTGCTCCTGTGACGCGCGCCCGCGGCCCCTGCCACCGCGCCCAGCACTGGCGCCGCCGCCAGCTCCCAGGTCAGGTCTCCCCCTTCCTCCGGTTCGTCCTCCACGCTGCTGCCGCCGGGTTTCGGGCCCCCTGCCTCCTTCCCTGCGCCGGGCCTCCGTTTTGGCTCTTTTCAGATCGGGGATCTGGAGTCGCCGCCGCGGCGCCCCGCGCCCTCCTCGTCAACGGTGGTCCTGGAGACTCCGCCGCCCGCTCCCGCGGCCTCTGCGGATGCTTCGCTCGGGGGAGGTCCATGCGCTGCCCCGCACGATCTGCAGTGGATCCGCGCTGCCCCTGTCGCCCCTGTCATCCGCATTGACTGGGTGCCCAGGCCAGGGCAGGTGGCTTCGCCTTCAAGACGAGTGCCGGATGCGGCGCTCCATCCTCTGCGGTCGGACTCGCAGGCCTCGGGCAATCAAGGCGGTGGTGTGGGCTGGCAGCTGGTCCGCCCTCCCCATTGGTGGCGCCGGTCACCTGCATTCAAGTCAAGCCAGAAGAATTCAAGTTCGAGCCAGAGGGAGATGCACGTACCAGCATTCATCACAAGGGAGAAGAAAGGGGAACAATCCAGCATTAGGAAGCGGGAGTGCTTCCGTTGTCTTGCTCCAGGGCATATTGCGTTCTTCTGCAGGGACCCTATCCGCTGCCGCTACTGCCGCAAGCAGGGGCACATCGAGCGCTTCTGTCGACGTCGCCGCTGGGACCTCGAGCAAGCAAGGCTGAAGCTGAAGCAGGCCGTCCCCCCTCCTCCGCCCCCTCCCGAGCTCCAGGCTGCTCGCCCTCCGGAGGACAAGCTCCCTCCGCCGCCTCCGCAGCTTCCGCCGCCTCCATTCCGGCCGGTTCTTGCTGTGGAGATGCCTCGGGCTGCTGCGCCAAGGCTTGGGGACCCCTCCCTCCGCCCGGCGGAAGGCTTCCTCGTCGTCGCGTCCACCCCCGCCATCGAGCAGGCTACTGAGGGCCTCGCAAGCCATGCGGCTGTCATCCGGGTGGGGGGCACCCGTCCTCGCGTCAACGCCAGCGACATCCACGCCGTCATCGCCAAGAAGGCCAACTTCGACCCCAACCACTTCCGCGTCGTGCCGTTCTATCCAGAGGACTTCTTCGCCACGTTCACCTACGGCCACCACCGCGACGAGGTGGTCCAAGAAGGGCGCTTCCTCTCCACCGGCCTCGACTTCCAAGTCGTCAAGTGGTCTCGCCTCGCGCACGCCGATGCGACGGCGCTTAACCATCATGTGCACATTTGCTTGGAGGGGGTGCCATTTCAGGCTTGGAACGAGGACGTCGTCGGCAAGATCATCGGCAAGAACTCCTTTCTCCACTACTTCGACGTCGCGACGCTGCAGAAGGAGGACGCCTCGGCCATGGGGCTGTGGGCATGGTGCGCCAACCCATCTGACCTGCCCAAGCTCATGTGGGTGACTATGATGGATGGTCCGACCCCGGCTTTCTTGGTCAGCGACTCGCCTGCACTCATAGGGAAGAAGGGACTCACCAGCCGCATCATCGTTCACCTCGACCTGCACGAGGACATGTCCCCGGGCTCAGATGGCCGCCCGCCACGCCACCCGCGCCGTGAGAAGTTCGACTGGCGCCTCGGGGTGATTGATGGCGAGCGGGAGGTGCGTGACCGCCATGCGCCTCGCGTGGAGCAAGGACATGGGCGCCGGGACGAAGACCGCGACCGCCGCCGTGATGGAGATGATGATGATCGCCGTGGGCGCCATGACGGCCGCCATCAGTCTTGGGCGGGGCGCGTTTTCCGCAGCCGCTCGCGTGCTCAAGAAGACAGACGCCAAGAAGGAGGACGTCGGGATCAGCGGGATGGTGGCCGGAGTGACGGCCGCCGCCATGGGGCTCCTGCTGAGCTGCCAGGGCCTGATCATCGCCGCATCGACACCAAGCGGACGCGCCGTCTCGAGGACGGCTCGGTCATCCCAGCTTCAGGCTCGCACCGCAGCAAGAGGGATCCTTCTCCGGCATCTTCGCGTCGCCGCAGCGTCTCCGAGCGGTCAGGTTCGATGACCGTGGCCGCTCCCCGCCGCGCCATGGGCGGCTGGCATCCATTATCTGCATGGGAGCGGATGGCACGCCCATTGCTGCTCCGGCGCAGCCTCGCTCCGCCATCGGGTCCAGCATCTCTCCGCCAAGCTCCATCCCTCCACGGTCCGCTTCCAGGCTCCTTGCTTGCGCACGCTTCCTCGACTTCTCGCCGGCTCAGGTCTCACCTTCCTTTGGCACTCCCTGCTCTGACCTGGCTGCGTCTCCGCTTGCTGCTCCCACGCCGGTGCATGGCAGCGGGGCATCTCCGGCGCGCACGCCTGACCCAGCATCGCCGCTGCTCCAGGTTGTCTCTGCTCTGACTCGTTCAGCCAGCCCGCCTCATGCCGCAGATGGTCCTATTGATGACCTGTTCACCTCGCGTCGCTCGCCTCTGCTGCCCCTGCGTTCTCCCACGCCAAGGCCGTCTCCGCCGGCGGCCCGTCGCAAGACGCTTGCTGGGGTCTCCAGCTTCTCCCTTCCGCGCTCCAGCCCGCGCCTCAAGCTCAAGCACAAGGGGAGAAGGTGCCGGTTGCTGTCCTCGCCGAGAAGCTCCTGTGCAAGCGCATGGGCATCCTCAAAGATGGCGAGATGCTAACTGAGACTGCAATTGCGAAATTTGTTGCACTGTTTCAGGGGAAGCTGCCGGACATAGCAATTGCCGCGCTGCGTGCTCTCTTCCGCCTCGACTGCGACCTTGCTACGGCGGTGGAGGAAGCTCTTCTGGCGCACGGCGGCGCCGCGGCAATCGAGCACGCGGCAGACGAGATTGGCGGGGTGGCCTCTGATGTCGATGCTGCTGGAGCATCTGCTCGTGGGGCGCCGACGCCGGCGTAGGCCTCACTGCCTGTGCCTCTTCTGGGTCTCTAATGTTTACCATGTTATGCTACCTAAAGATGATGCTTCTGCTGCTAATCGCCTGTCTAGCGGGCTTGATGGACGTCTTCGCTACTGCTGTTTGCTGTTTGAGAACTTGGCTGATGCGACGTTGCTTACTGCCATTCATTGCTGGGCATGTACCCAGTCCTGTGAACCTTTTCTGCTGGTCTGTGTTAAGATTGCTTGTTTGCTGCACAACTTTGGGGTCATCTGGGTTATCCAATGAGTGACTACTTCATCGACATCGTTAGCTGGAATGTTCGTGGTCTCAATGATCTGGATCGCCGCACGGCCGTGCTCGAAACGCTGTCAAGTTGCTCATGTCACATTGTTTGTCTCCAGGAAACCAAGCTTCACTCGGTTGACTCCTTCATGGCCGCTTCCATTGGAGGCTTACGGTTCCAAGGTTTCGCCCAAAAGCCGGCGGCCGGTACGCGCAGAGGGATCCTACTTCTTTGGGACCTTCATGCGGTTGATATCTCGGATGTGGTGCTACACTCTTTTTCGATCTCGGCCACGGTCACCTCCAAGAAGGATGGGGAGGTGTTCAAGATTACCGGGGTGTATGGTCCGACAAATGATGCTCTCAAGAACGAATTCTTCCAAGAGCTCATCGATCTTAAGCCTCCGGCGGGCGAGAAGTGGTTGGTTCTTGGTGACTTCAATCAAATTCGGCGGGCTCGTGACAAGAACAATAACAACATAAATAGAAGTCGCATGAACCGCTTCCGGACGGCCATCAACGCTTGTGAGCTAAAAGAGATACACCTCCAAAACCGACGGTTCACTTGGTCAAACGAGCGCAACATCCCCACCATGAGCAAGATTGACGCCTACTATTGCAATGAAGAATGGGATATTACCCATGACGACCATATTCTCCATGCCCTTTCGTCCTCGCTCTCCGATCATTGCCCGCTTCTCCTTGCTTGTTGCCGGGGTCCTAAAAAGCCCAACTCCTTCCGCTTTGAGGACTATTGGGTTCGTATGCCCGGCTTCCTTGACGTCGTGAAGGAGGGTTGGGCCGAACCCTCCATCCATTCCGACCCCTACCACATACTTCATGACAAGCTAAAGCGGACCGGGAGGAAGCTTAGAGCTTGGAGTCGCGGCCTCTTCTCCAACAACAAAATCCAACTTCATATGGCATTGCTTGTCATTTTGCAATTTGATAAGGCTATGGAATCTAGAGTTCTATCCCCGGAAGAGGGGGACATTCGAGCCAAGTTGAAGCGGCGCGTCATTGCTTTGGCATCTCTTGAAAGATCTAGAAAGAGGCAACAAGCTCGAATTGAAAACCTAAAGGAAGGTGATGCCAACACTAGATACTTTCATGCCAAAGTGAACTCTAGGAGAAGGAAGAATTTTGTCTTCAAGCTTCGACACAATCAAGGGTGGGTCACCTCTCACGAGGACAAGCAAATGATTACTCAAAATCACTTCCGTGAGGCTATTGGCCGGAGGGGCGCCGGCGCCCGTGCTATAAATTGGAACGCGCTAAACCTACCCACCCATAACCTTGAGGGGTTAGATGATGACTTCACGGAGGAGGAGGTTAAGGCGGCAATCATGGCGATGCCCTCCAACAAGGCACCCGGACCGGATGGGTTCTCCGGCAAATTTTTCAAGACTTGTTGGGGCATTATAAAGGCCGATGTCATGGCGGTCATGTTTCGGTTTTCCAATCTACACCCCAACAACCTTCATTGGCTCAATTCCGCGAATGTCGTGCTTCTACCCAAGAAGGAAGGGGCGGAGGACATCTCCGACTTTAGACCGATTAGCCTCATTCATGGCATTGCTAAGATTGTGGCAAAGATCCTATCCTCACGCCTCGCCCCTCACATGAACGTCCTTGTTTCTCAAGCTCAAAGTGCCTTCATCAAGACTAGGAGTATACATGACAACTTCCTCTTTGTTCGCAATTATGCTCGATGGCTTCACCGGAGGAAAAAAGCCTCTCTTCTTCTCAAACTAGACATCAAAAAAGCGTTCGACTCGGTCAAATGGGGATACATTTTCGAGCTTCTTCAACACCTTGGCTTCCCTCCAAAATTCCGTGATTGGCTCTCGGCGTTGTTCTCTACGGCTTCATCGCGTGTGCTCCTCAATGGAATTCCCGGTGCTCCAATTAAACATGGGAGGGGGCTGCGCCAAGGTGACCCCCTCTCGCCGCTCCTTTTCGACATTGCCATCGACGCTCTTCAACTCATTCTTCAAGTGGCCACGGATCAAGGGATTCTACACCGGCTCCCCGGAAAAGGTGCTAATTTTCGGTCCTCCTTATACGCCGATGACGCGGCTATCTTCGTGTGCCCAATCCGTGAGGACATTTCCGCGCTTGCTCAAATCCTCAATAACTTCGGAGTCGCCACACGTTGCGACCTCAAGCTCGGCTAGGCGACAAAGGGAAGATCAACCTGCGGCTCAAAATCAACCTCAGCAAGTTCAACCTATAGAGATTGTGCAGCCGCGCCCGGCGGCCAACCCAATAGGAGGCCAGCTTCGTCCAACCTATCGTCGCGACTCAAAGGCCCAGTCTGTTTCAACGAAAGAATCAGGTCTGAACCGTTTCCTGCAGATTTTAAAGGACCTCGCAAGGTCGCCAACTACAACGCCAGCATGGACCCTGTTACTTGGCTCAACAATTACGAGATGGGCATGAGTATCCTAAATGCGTCCGAAGAGATTTGCGCACGTTACCTAAACATGATGTTAGAAGGCGCAGCCCACATATGGCTACAAAATTTGCCACCAAATTCGATAAACTCTTGGGATGAGATGAAGGAAGCTTTTATCAAGAATTTCCAAGGAACATGCAAGCGACTCTGCAGCATAGAGGACCTAGAGCGTTGTGTACAGAAGGAAGGCGAGTCAAGTCGCCACTGGATGAGAAGGGTCGCAGAGATCATACATTCCTCAGACAATATACCACCCAGTTCAGCAGTCCTTGTCATGGAGAAAAATTGCAAATTTGAGCCGCTAGTCCACAAACTAGGTCGCATGAAGGATAAAGTCAAGAGCCTAAGCGAGGTAATGGCGGCGGCCAACAAGTATGCTAGCTCGGATAAAACCAGGGACGCATCTGATGGAGAGGAAGAGGAAAGCACTGGCAAGGGAAAAAGGCCAGTAGCAAGCCTCAACAACAGCAAGCTAGCAATGCCAATGCGAGTTATAACAAGCGCAAAAACGAGGAAGGAAATTCTGGGTTAGTCGCAAATACGAATACTCGTTACAAACAAAGCAGCAGCAGAGGAAGGAATTTTCATCCAGTTAATTTGGAAGAGGTTTTCAACCGCCCCTGCGACATCCATATAGGAAAAGATGGGAAACCACCCAACCACACGAAGGCACAGTGTTATCATTACAAAAAGTGGAAGGATGGACAGCCACTCAACACAAACTTCAATCATCAAAACAACGAGGAAGGTAAACATGGCGGAGGCAACAACAGCAACAACGCCGTCCCAAATCCGCAGCCAGATCAGCCACAGTTCCCAAAACAGTTGGGTCAGTATCATACCATTGTGGTGAATACTTCAAGGAGGGAACAAAAACTGCGACGACGCAATCAGGCTGTTAACGCCATAGTACCAGCCGTCCCACAATGGCTAAAGTGGTCCGAACAACCAGTAATTTGGAGCCGCGAGGATCACCCAGGAGAAATAAATGAAGAGGGAAAACTCGCGCTGGTGGTTGCCCCTCAAGTCGCAGGGTACAAGTTGAGCAAAGTACTGATGGATGGAGGCAGCAGTATCAACATATTATACTATGAAACCTTCAAAAGAATGAACCTTCAAGAAAAGCAGCTACACCCATCAAGAACAACGTTTCATGGTGTCGTGCCAGGCATATCAGCTCAGCCATTGGGGCGAGTTAACTTGGAGGTCGCCTTTGGGACACAAAGCAACTTCAGGAGCGAGTACATTTGGTTCGAGGTTGTAGATTTCCAGAGCCCATATCATGCGCTGTTTGGCAGAGAAGCATTCGCAAAGTTTATGGCTAGGCCGTGCTATGTGTACCTAAAGCTTAAAATACCAGGCCCTAGAGGTGTCATCACCATCAATGGCGACAAAAGAATAGCTCAAGAATGTGAAGAAGGCGACAAGGCCATAGCCAGAGCAGCTTGCATCGCAGAGAGCGCGACCATGCACGAGTCGCAGGAGAATTTTGATGACATCGTGAAGGCCAAGAGGCACCTGCCTGACTTGCGACTTCAGATTACAGCCGCAAGGGAGGCAAGGAAGTCAAAGGCTACGAGCCATTGCCAATAAGGACACATCCCAAGCGTCGCGAGTTGCCATCAGCAGCCGCAGCAAAATTATTAAGAGTTTACATCATCAAGCTGGCCACTCAGGGCTAAAAATTTCAATTCTGGTCGCCACTCAGGCGCGACCGACCCAATATGACACTTCTGATCGCCACCTAGGCGCGATCGACCCAATTCTGGTTGCCACCTAGGCGCAACCGACCCAATTCTGGTCGCCACTCAGGCGCGACCGACCCATGTAACATTCTGGTTGCCACCTAGGCGCAACCGACCCAATTCTGGTCGCCACTCAGGCGCGACCGACCCATGTAACATCTCTGGTTGCCACCTAGGCGCAACCGACCCAATTCTGGTCGCCACTCAGGCGCGACCGACCCATGTAACATCTCTGGTTGCCACCTAGGCGCAACCGACCCAAGCATCACTTCTGGTCGCCACCTAGGCGCGACCGACCCTATGTATCATATAATGATTCTGAAATAAAGCATCTCAAACTACCAATTGAGCTGTGAGTCTTTTATTTTTTAATCATTGGTCCCTTGGGGGTGCGGCAGCTTTTTAGCGCGGCCTATTCCTTGGGATCGCCAAACAAGTGGCATTTATCGTGATTATACTCAACCTCTCTTGGATGCGACTTGCACTATGCGGCCAAAGTACTGGGGGTGCGGCGTCAATCGAGTTTGATTGCCTATCATGGCCGCTCTCGACCCTGAACACGCACTTTTTACCTGGGAAATACTGAGCCGCGCAAGGGCCTAAGTGAGGAAAAACCGAGACAAATCATAAGGACCAGCCTATTGGTCGAAACATGTACTGCCAAGAGTACTTAAGCAAACCATAATATTGTCTTATGACACATAAATCTAACAATTATTACAGACCGCTAAGGGCCAAGGCCATCAAACCATTGTTTTCTCTTCTTCACTTGTGCGCAGCTTTTGGCCGGTGGGAAGGAGGAACAGGCGGCTTACCAAGCTTGCCAGAAGGAGCATCGCAGGCTCGCTGGAGGGCTCTTCAGTCGCGGGCTTGGGGGCTGCAGAGCTGGATACGCCTGGAGAGGGGTTCTTGTCCTGCGGAATCACCGCGCTGGAGACGGAGCGGGTAACTTCTCCCATCTGCTTCCATCTGCGTTATACTTGCCCATATAGGTCGCAAGATCAATCCCCTCCACCAGTTCAGTCGCATGGCCGCGCATATCCTTCCAAGTCGTCGCATATTCTGAGGCCGTCAGTTCGGTGCCATCCACCTTCTTCGAGGGCCTACCTTTTGCAACCTTGGCAGCATCAAAAGAAGGATAGTACGTCTTGGCCAAAGCAAGAACATGAGCCGCGCCGGTGCGAGCTGAGGACTCTTTCCAGTCCAAAAAGAACTGAGGCGCCCTAAGCAGTCTTTTCAGCAGCCCTTCAGAATCACCAGGGACTGGCTTGGTCGGCAGCAGGCACTTAGACAGTGATTTCATGGCGTCACAAGCCCTTCGCGAAAAATCGCGGATATACTCCAGCTGCTCTGAGTACTGCCGCGCTGCTCCTTGGCATCTTCACCTACATCAAGGCATGTCTCCGTCAGCTCTACAACTCACAGGCAAAGATAGTAGAGAAAAAAGATGCAGATATAAGTCGCAATACATACCAGTTAACTCTTGAGTCATGATGCACACTTTGGCGTGGACAAGGTTATGGGCATCAGAAACTTTCTTCAACTTTTTCTCAAGCTCACCAATGGAAACAGCCTTAAGCCTTGCGTCCTCATTGACATCAGCAATGGCGTCTTTCTGAGCACTGACTTGGAGCTCCAGCTGCTGGACCCTCTCATGGAATTTCTCTTCAACAGTTTTAAGTCGCAGCTCGGTATTTTTGGCTTGCTCAGAAAACTTGAAGCTTTCATCAGATAGCTCGCCCATCCTGGTTTCCCTCTTCTTTAGCTCAGCGTCACGCTGGCCAAGGAGCTCGCGTAGCCTCTCCAGTTCAGAGGGAGTATCCCCCAGCTGCTTTTCCAAGGCAATTTTGGCAGCTGTTATGGAGCTTAGTTCCTCCTATGAAGGGAACATCAGTCAGTAAGTATATATCAACAGCTAAAAGAGAAGCATCAAGTCTCCCTTTACAGTCAAAGAAGAAACTTGATCCTTGGGGGCTAGAGACAGATAACTGGAGATAGAAGTTTACCTTATAAGCCGCAGACAGGTCAGATAGTGCCTTGCGGAGCTCCATGGCTTGCTTGTCATTTGAGGCAATGATAGCCTCTGACAGTTTCTCAGCGCGGCTTGTGGAGGAGGAAGAAGCAACCTCAGCATGTAGAATTGGCGACCGCAGATTGTCCGCCACTGGCGACTCAACCACTGGCGTATCAGCATCCTTGGCCATTACATCTATGGAGGAGGGGTTGACCTTCTCCACGTCCTGGATCATAAGGGGATCCGTTCTATCCTCCAGAGCCACCTCTTGGGTGGCTGTGTCAAGAACAGGGACCGTGGCCAGGTCATCAGTGGTGGCCACGCCCTCTACCATGGCGGTATGAGCCGCAGGTGATAAATGCGGCTCAACCGCGGCTCCAGGCTCAGTCGCGGGTTCAGCCGCACTTCTGAAAAAAGCAAGGGCATTGTGTGAAGAAGAAGAACATAAGCCAGAATAAAAGTATTGAAAGCACAGGGAAAAGTTACTAACTCTGGAGCCATCTTCACAAAGGCCATAAGTTCACCACTTGATGGTGAGGACAGGCCTTGGGTCCCAGAATCTACGAGTAGAAGTTTTACGTGTCAGTAGAGGAAAAAGAATAAGCATTCAAGATGACAAGACAGCAGAAATTACCAGAGTGGGGACCCATGTCTTCTTCAGCAGAGGCGGTGGCTTTGAAAGCACGCCTGGCAACGAAGGAGATCGCGCCCGTAACAGGTTTGCGACGCTTCGTGGCCTCGGGGTTTTCCAGAGCATCAACCTCTGGTTCTTCACGAGATAGCCTCTTGGAGGCTCTACGGGGAGTTGGTTCAGCCGCGGCAACAGAACTCGCGGCTGGCACTGGACTCTCGTCCTCGTCCAGTTCGGTCTCTTCATCATCTGAGGCCGCAGAGGCAACAGAAGGGATATCAGCAGTCTCGCTGCCCTCTAGAGTGGGCAGCAGCTTCTTTCGTGCGGCACGCTTGGGAGCAGCAGTGCCGGCGACAGTCGCAGGCAGCGACCAGTAGTTCTCGTCAGCCTGGATGAGAGAAATATAAGTTGCAGTTAAGAAAAGGAATGCGACTCAACTATGAAGGCGAAAAGACAGAGAAGAGGAGTTACCTCAAAAGGCTTGTTGTTAACACTGAAAGGGGCAAGCCCCACCTTATCGAAGGAGATGTCCTTCTCCTCAGTCACGCGGGTGACAAATTCCACCCAATCCTCAGGCCTCCAGTCCGAAGCCTTGATACGATCAACGTCAGCAGAGGTGCCTGTGCACTCAAGGAAGGATCGCTGTCGTGGACTCACGGGCTGAATGCGCCATTTGGTCCAGCAAGAGAGAAGATCAAGGCCAGTAAGACCATGACCTATTAAGGCGCGGACTTTGATCAGCGACTCATTGATGAAGGACATGGACGAGTCGCGGGGTTTTGATTTCAGTGCCTCGGTAGGCACGAAGAGGGTGTTAGACCAGGAGGGAAGGCGAGTTTCGCCCTCCGGTGAAGTATCTTGGCAATAAAAGAAAGATTTTTGCCAAGCCCTGGGTCGATTCGCCAGGGCTAGCTTGGGAAGGCAAGAATTCCTATGGCGCTGAAGAGAGATGGCGCCGACCTGAACGTAGGCGCCACCCTTGGAGACAAGTTGGCTGTTGCAGGTGAAAGAGGCCAGCCACAGATCGATGTTGGGGGCTATGCCAAGTAATCCTCGCACAGCACGTGAAAATTGCTCACCTGGAGCATTGAGTTGGGCCCGATGTCGTGAAGACGGAGGCCTAGGCGTTGCAGCAAATTGCGGAAGAAGGGAGAACCTGGCGGCGTGAATCCACGCTCCACGTGCTCCACGAACATCACCAGCTCGTTGGGCTTGGGGCGCGGCTCGATTTCATCGCCTGGCGCCCGCCAGACGCCGTCCCCCTTCGGCGGCAAGAAGCCAGCCTCGGCCAGATCCGCAAGAGTTTCCTCTGTTACCCAGGATCCTTCCCAGTTGCAGGAGATCTGGCGCCTATTGTCAGATGGCTTCGCCTTGGGCGCCATTGCGAGGGGGAGATTGAATTGGGGAACTAGGCTCGGGTCGAGGAAGAAGACGGCGCGGCTAGGGATGAGAAGATTGCAAGGGCAAATGGATAATGACCTAGGTGGCCGCAGCTTATAACTGAAGGGGCCCGCAACTAACGGCATTATCTGTGCTCGCAACCAACGGCACAATTTGCGCCCGCAAAAAGAGTAACGGTCCGCAATTAAAGGAAACAGAATATTTCCAGAAGAAGAGATGAGTCGCGCGGATGAGTCACAGCTCTGAATCGCATGAGTCAGGAGATTGGTCAGAACGTTTACAGTGCGGCTCAGAGACCATTTCAAGAGGCCAGAAGATTCTCACCGTAAAGTCCTAACCAATCTTGGGGGCTAATGTCGGGGGAATACTTTCTGGATTAACCCGCGGCCCAGTGCGACTTAACTTACTCGCACGGATGAAGGCCCACTTGGGAACAAGCCCAATATTGAACCGCCATAAGGAGAAAGATCTAGAAGACAAATCCCGGAGGACGTGAAGACCAAGTAGTCTCCGAGTAGGCCTCTGTGGATGTATTCCTTATGGGGAAGTTTCCTTTTGTAACCTAGCGAGCCTCTGTGTATATAAAGAGGACTCGCAGGACTTAGAGCGGGTCAAGCTATCAAGCCCCAAACCCTAGCTCATACGGCGAGTACCAGATCGGATCGCCTCCATTGTAACACCTCGATTATCATATCAATACCAATCTAGGGTAGGCAGGAAGTAGGTCTTTTACCTCACATTGAGGGGGCCGAACCTGGGTAAATCTGTGTTGATCTTTGTTCCTGCGATCCCAAGCTCGGAGATGCTTGACTCGCGTAATCCCACACCTACGAAGTCATCTATGACACCTGACGTGACAAACCCACGACACCGGGCCTTGGGACCCCCACCGCTGAGGGCGGCGCCGGCGCCCCGACGCTCGGCCCGGGGGCTTCGCCGGAGCATGACTTCTTTGGTGGAGGATCGCAGGCCCCCGACTCGACGCGGGCCCTCTTCAAATAAGAGGCCGGAGGCTGGGGGCTGCCAAGACAGGAAAATGCGCTTAGGAACTAGGAGCGTTGTAGCGAGAGAAGACGGCGAAACGAGAAGTACGCTACCTGGCGGAGTCCAGGCGAAGGGACCAAGACCCCCTCAAGATGAAGCCCCCAAGCGGCGGAGGAGCCGGGAGGGGCTCCCCGGGGAGCTTCGTCCGAGGGTACATAGCCTGCGGCGGCCAGCTCCTCTTCAGTCTGCTGCCTGGCCGGGACGCGAGGACGGTGGCGTAGCGGAGCGCGGTCGGTGTCATCCTCCTCCTCCGGAACTGCACGCCTCCCTGTCCGGGAAGATCCCTCGAGAAGCGACGGTCCTCGGCAATGGCTGGAGTCCCCGGGGGCTTCACTTCGGGGTTGACGAGGGGGCCCCGGGAGGAGAGCCCGGGGAAGTGCCGCCCCCGGTGAGCGCCACGTCGGGAGGATCCCCCACTCGTCGCACTCTGGCAGGGACGAGATGATGCTGTCAAGGTTCTCATCCCTGTAGAGGGGAACGACACCGACTGGCAGGCCCACGTACTCCTCAGATCCGCCGCAGAGGTCATTCACCAGGCCGCTCAGGGCGTCGGGGAGCACCTTCGACTTGAACAGCCGAGTCTTGTCGTTGGCGCCCTCGTACTCCCACATGCAGTGGGAGCGCAGTTGCAGAGGCGCAATGGCGTGGCTAAGGAAATGCGCCACCACATCGCGGCCGGTCAAGCCCCATTCGCGGAAGGCAAGAATCCGGCGATGCACCGGAGCCAGATCCGCATCCCTCTCTCCCGGGTCGGACTAGCTCTCCGGGCGGATGGGCACCGCCGTGGGTTCCGCGAGAGCTCGTCGGCCGCCGGGAAGCAAACGAAGACCCAATCATGCCGCCACTCCTCCCAGCGTCTCTTGTTGAGGGGAAGGAAGTTGCCGGTGAGCTTGTCGCGGAAGCGGAAGGTGACGGAGCCAGAAATCGCATCCCCGACCTTGACTCGGGGATAGAAGTGGTGGAGGAAGAGGATGACGCTCGGCTTGACACCGACGAAGGTCTCGCAAAAGTGCTAGAATATGGCCAGCAACAGCAAGGCGTTGGGGTGGAGTTGGGCCAAAGCCAGCCCGTACACCCCCAACACCGCGTGGAGGAAGAGCGACATCGGCGGAGCCAACCCCGCCAACAGGAAGCACGCGAAAATGCGGACGTCGAGAGGCGTCAGCCGATCCGGCGCCGAAGACGCGTGGAAGATCATGGTGCGGCCGTTCTCGTTGCTCTTGCTGGCGACGGCGTGCTTCAGGCCGGGAGATGCTCCATCGCATACCCCGGCGGGAAGAAGGCTTGGGACGTGCACCATTCCTCCCAGGAGAGCTCGCGCTGAGACATGCGGTCCGTCTTCTTGGCTTTGCCCTTCTTGGCCGTCCTCTCCCTGGGCGCCATCAAGGCAGGGCTTCGGTGCGAGTTCGGAGGTAGGAGGCGAATGGAGAAGTGGAGGCGGGGCCGAGGCAGCGCCGGCCCTAAATAGTGAAGGGAGCGGGAGGGGACGCGACGTGCGGGCGGTTCCAATCCCGCCCCGCGTTAAAGCCGTCTCGCGTCCCCCTGGCGCGTGGTGGGGCTAGATCAAGAACCGTGCAGCAGTTACAACTTTCGTTGGAATCGAGGCGCCAACACTCAAGTGCGTGCCACCGCGGATGACTTCATGGCGGTTGCTGCGATTGGGCAATCCGGGCGCGCGTGATCTGATGTCCCCGGGCGGCCACCAGCCACCGGCCGTCCAAGGACGCCAGGGGCAACTGTCGGCGTACGGGAAGAGGGGGTCTGTCGTGGGGTTGTCACGGTAGATGTTACCAGAGGGTGACTTGAGATTGGGGGCCAGGCGACTCTGGTGTTCAGGAGTTGGTCTAGCTCTACGAGGGAGAAGATGTTTTTTACCCAGGTTCAGGACCCCTCGATGGAAGATCCCTACATGCTGCTATAATTCACTATATGATAACAGATTACATGGTGCGCCAATGGCGATCGCCAGAGTTTAGATGACTCCGGCGTGGGAGCTCTATCTCCTGAGCTCTCTCAATTTTGTCTATCTTATTCAGCCTCTCTCTCTATGACCTAGAAGCCTGCTTATATAGATGGCCAGGTCTCATAGTCATACAAGGTAAAAACTGGGTTATACCCAAACTAAGAGTCCTAATTTAGGTCCTTCGTGATCTCCAAGTCTTGAGTCTCCAACTTGTACAAGGATTTCTGGTCTTCCAGAATCTTCCTTCTATGGGATCTTTCGAGACCCCTCCAGGTGCCAGGTTGTCCTGAAACCAGGTCTGCCTCCTGGCCGGGTCTGACTCCTGAAACCGGGTCTGCCTCCTGGCCCTTGCTGGGTCTGCCTCTGGCCGGGTCATCTCCTGGCCGGGTCATCACCTTGGCCGGGTCATCATTCTTGCCGGGTCATCCTCTGAATGAGCTTGTTGGCCCAAGTGTAACCCAACCCATGTGGGGTGTGAGGTAACCTAGCCAGGCCTCCTGCCTTACGGGTTACGCTTCGCTCTTCATGGGTATACCGGGCTATGATTCCCCCAACAGTAGCCCCCAAGTTTAACTTGGATACGGGTTTGGCTTGCTCTCTTTGATGTTGTTTTCACTGTTCTTCATACCCTTGAGTAGCTGTCAACGCGATCATCCTAGTTAAACTCCTGAAAATAAGATAAATAGAATAAAGGGAAAATAACTCGGGTTACACTTGGTAGGCCATCTCATCTTGGAGGTCCATTTTATAACAAGGCCCTTTCCTCCTGGGTTCATATGCCTCCAGGTTTATCTCAAGAACATCCAGCAAATCCTACCAGTGATATATCCACATTTTCTTTTGTGGTTCCTCTGACCCGGTTTTTTATAGAGCCTACTCATACGGCAGTTGTGCTGAAATATGCTCCAGATTCCTACGCTCCGGACTTGATGGAGCCTACTCACATGGAGGCTATCTTTCAAGACCCGGATTTTGAAGACTCATCGCCAATACCTCCAACTTACTAGTTCTCGAAAATATTAACTTTGATTTTTCTCGTGTAAATAACCTGTAGCGCCCAAGCTCCGAGTTTATCACCTCGCGATAACTTGGTGCTTGTGATAGATAGATGAACACTTTGAACCATGTAGCCCCCAAGTGTCAGGTTGTGTGCCTGCAACAAGCTGAGACTTTTGAATCTTGCACATCTTAGAGAAATTTTGAACTTCAAATACTGTAGCCCCCAAGCGCCGGGTTGTATGCCTGCAGCAGCTCGGAGCTCATTCTTCAATATTTGTACCACTTAGAAATGTTTCAACTCTTGTAGCCCCCAAGCGCCAGTTCTTTCGCCTGTAACAACTCGGAACTCAGTTTGTAAAACTCTTGTCTTTCAACTTCCAATACAGCGACTCACACATCTAAAGATTGATCACAACGCTGACAAAGCAGGCCGTGGACACAAATGCTGAGGACCCGACCAACCTAAGCAAAGCCGGCCGTGTTGGGGACAAGGCCGAGCCAGCCAGGCTGAGACGAATCGTAAGCCGACCACTCCCTCTTTTTCTTTTCTTTATTGGAGACGTAATAAACTCCGATTGACTTGTATGGCCGGGTACTTGTATCACCCGGCTTGTGTTTCTGCTCTCTTTTCTTTTTGACGCTACATGCTTTGTTTGCATACATGACTACTTGACAAGGCAGCAACTCCATATGATATATTTTTTTCTTTCTCTAATCAACCATATTCGATTGGTATCTGACTTCCTTGAGCTAGATCGAGCAGCCTTTCCGATTGACCAGAGTTGTCCTGTTGTTGATTGTTTGGGGTTGAACAACACCGAATAAAATATCTCTTTATTTGGTTGAGGAGACCAGTACTTCCGTGCAACTTGGGGCGGTTTGGCGAGTCAGCAGGCTTCACAGAATCCCAACTCCTGAAGTGGAGACCTCCGAGTGCCGGGTTATCTTGCCTGCAACCACTTGGGATCTCTCTTTTTCTTCAAATCAAGTGACTAAGAATTATCTCCACTGGGATGATTGTAATATTTGGCCGAATTCAGCCACAGCCGGATCCTGACGAGGTCGTTGAATAAAATTTGTCTGTACAACTTTACCCTGGCTGATGTCTCTTTCTTTTCTCTATCATATGAAACTGTGCCCAGCTTGCATGTCGTCATTCTCCTTTTTTTTTTGTGTGACATGTATGCATACATGCATGTGCACATGACCAGGCAGCTTTTTTCTCTTGGCCCTTGAACTAGCTTCAGACTAACTTGCATGCATCAAAACTTGCGATCAGGCTGTTTCGCTTCTTGTTTCTCCAACATCGATTGACTCGCATGAATACTGTTAGCATCCGGCCTATTTTTTATTTCATCTTCTCTTGAGCGATTACTGATATCTGAGCCATACAGACTTGGTACCAAACCAAGCTGTCAAACCCGGACTGTAAACGACGGCGGGTTAACTTCCTGGCTGTCATCTCGATGTAGTGTTCTAGCCAATCATCAGGGAACGGAAGGAGGCCGACGCCGTCCTTTGGTTATCTGAAGATGTTGTAGTTGTTGAACGTATGGCTTGATGAAGACCCGGCGACTGGCTCCCCACTCGCACATGCATGTAGTTGTTGCAGCTTGATGACCTTCTTTTGTTTTTACATGATCTCCGTGCGCAGCTAGCAAATTTGACTTGTCTTGATTGCATGCATGACTTTGGCAATAACTTCACTCGACTATTTGTTGGTCTTTCCCTGGCCTTCACATGACCTGCTTTTTTCTGCTTTGCCAGTCAAGTCAGCCAATTCTAAAATTTTAGCTCTGGTCTGACCCGGCAGGAAACAAGATGATCCAGCTTCGACTGTCGGGTTGTAGATTTATCCTGTAAATTTTTTCCTTCCTGCACAAAATAACATGATTTCAGAATAATGAGCTTGTAATAAATTAATAACTTATGAATATTTATCTTGATGGTGTATGTACACCTGAGAATTTGCTTTTTTAATGAACGTGATCTGTCGTTCTGCAAATCTTTTGGTTTAGATGACACTTTTGGTTTTTTTAACTATGAGCCGGTTTTCGTATGGATTTTCTCTGTCGCAACTTCTCTGATAAAAACAGGGTCAGAGAAGTCCCAATGGGCCTCATGACTGATTGAATTTACAGGTGAGCAATCAGGCCATATAAGTGCGAGTCACATCGAGCTCAACTAGTAAGATAACCAAGAATTATAGTAGTGGCATAAAAAAGCCGGGTCTTAGGATTGCAGCCACAAACTATTCAAGTAAGAGCCCCCAAGATTCGGATCAATGTTTATAAAGTAAAGGCTTAATTGTGCAACATTACCCCATTGATCCATATACTGTTGCGATGCACTCTGTGGGCATCTTGCTAATAGAATTTTTTGCGAAGCACTCCTAAGCGACGCTAACCAAAGTTGCGAAACGCTATTGGGCCAAGCTAATATGATGCGAAGCACTCTGGGCAACGCTAACCGAAGTTGCGAAGCGCTCTTGGGCTAAGCTGATCATAAAAATGTTTTACAATGTTGCAAAGCACTCTTGGGTCATGCTAATCATTGTAACAAGATAAATGGTGCTAGATATAAAAGAGGCACTATGTGTAATATATGCGAAGATGAGAGATGTTACATGAATTTTCCTCCAATTGGTTCCACGTGTGGTTCAGTGTTTGTAATCTGAACATCTTCACGCGCGACCATTAAGTGGTAGGATCCATGTCTTCACTCGACTTTACTAAATTGACTGAATAATAAACTATGAAACTTAATCCTAAAAATAACTTAGCTTTTAATGACGTGGTGCAAGTCTGCAACGGCGTCGAAGTCGGCCGTATCGTCATCGAAGCCGACCGCATTGGAGCCTAAAGTTGTCCGCGTCGAGCCGGGCGTACATCCATCTCCGGATTGTCGTATCGCAGAACTCGGACGTGTGTTGCTGATGGATTCAGCTAACCATGCTTTCCTCTATATTTGTTTTTCGAATCAAGGAACATATGCACGTGAGTAGCACTCATGCAATGCAAGGGCAACTCTCCGCTTTATTTTTCCTCGGGCTTGGACCTGGTTGATCTTGATCACTAGTTTGATGATTGTGCTTGACGGCTCCTCAAATACGCCATCCAGATTTTCTCAAATACCAGGCTTATGTATTTTGTCAGAGCAGATAATCCGGCTATTTTAGTCGAACCTTTAGTGACCCGGCGGTTGGAGCGACCTGCCGGCTCCCATTAGGATACGAGTATTCTTTTCTTTTTTCTGGCTAGCTCGCTCGTTCATGGCGTGCTGACCATGCTCGCCTTTCTTCACTTCAGCTGATCATGTACGTGATGTTCATGGAACGGAATAGCAAGCTATCTGCTCCAAATTTTCTTTTCCTCTATACTTTCTCCACGAGACGCACATGTAACATGGACGTACTGTATAAGCTAGCAGCCTGATCATCTTATTTCTCTCTTTTTTTTTTGTTGTTGACGTGATGTCCATGCAGTGGCAAACTGTAACAAGTTCGACTTGGTAAATTCCCTACGTGCGACAAATTCTTGAACTTTAAGCCGGCACAGTTTCCGATTGATCTAATTTTGCTTTCCTCTCAGCTCACGTATGTGATGTCCAGGGAACGAGGTAGCAAGCTAGCTGCTCTAACCAACGATCCATGTACGAGTTAAAAGTACTTTTCTTCCCTGTTTAACGCTTGAATCTCTTTCTCGGGACTACTTGACCCGATCGGGAGACTTCATGCATGCAAACAACTGCCGGCTTCCTTGATTGATACTGATCTGCTCTTGCCGGCTCTTGCTTTAGAGATTGTGCTGATAACAAATCCAACTTACAAACCCCAAATTCTACGTAAAAAAATGCCCGTGCTCCTGTGACGCGCGCCCGCGGCCCCTGCCACCGCGCCCAGCACTGGCGCCGCCGCCAGCTCCCAGGTCAGGTCTCCCCCTTCCTCCGGTTCGTCCTCCACGCTGCTGCCGCCGGGTTTCGGGCCCCCTGCCTCCTTCCCTGCGCCGGGCCTCCGTTTTGGCTCTTTTCAGATCGGGGATCTGGAGTCGCCGCCGCGGCGCCCCGCGCCCTCCTCGTCAACGGTGGTCCTGGAGACTCCGCCGCCCGCTCCCGCGGCCTCTGCGGATGCTTCGCTCGGGGGAGGTCCATGCGCTGCCCCGCACGATCTGCAGTGGATCCGCGCTGCCCCTGTCGCCCCTGTCATCCGCATTGACTGGGTGCCCAGGCCAGGGCAGGTGGCTTCGCCTTCAAGACGAGTGCCGGATGCGGCGCTCCATCCTCTGCGGTCGGACTCGCAGGCCTCGGGCAATCAAGGCGGTGGTGTGGGCTGGCAGCTGGTCCGCCCTCCCCATTGGTGGCGCCGGTCACCTGCATTCAAGTCAAGCCAGAAGAATTCAAGTTCGAGCCAGAGGGAGATGCACGTACCAGCATTCATCACAAGGGAGAAGAAAGGGGAACAATCCAGCATTAGGAAGCGGGAGTGCTTCCGTTGTCTTGCTCCAGGGCATATTGCGTTCTTCTGCAGGGACCCTATCCGCTGCCGCTACTGCCGCAAGCAGGGGCACATCGAGCGCTTCTGTCGACGTCGCCGCTGGGACCTCGAGCAAGCAAGGCTGAAGCTGAAGCAGGCCGTCCCCCCTCCTCCGCCCCCTCCCGAGCTCCAGGCTGCTCGCCCTCCGGAGGACAAGCTCCCTCCGCCGCCTCCGCAGCTTCCGCCGCCTCCATTCCGGCCGGTTCTTGCTGTGGAGATGCCTCGGGCTGCTGCGCCAAGGCTTGGGGACCCCTCCCTCCGCCCGGCGGAAGGCTTCCTCGTCGTCGCGTCCACCCCCGCCATCGAGCAGGCTACTGAGGGCCTCGCAAGCCATGCGGCTGTCATCCGGGTGGGGGGCACCCGTCCTCGCGTCAACGCCAGCGACATCCACGCCGTCATCGCCAAGAAGGCCAACTTCGACCCCAACCACTTCCGCGTCGTGCCGTTCTATCCAGAGGACTTCTTCGCCACGTTCACCTACGGCCACCACCGCGACGAGGTGGTCCAAGAAGGGCGCTTCCTCTCCACCGGCCTCGACTTCCAAGTCGTCAAGTGGTCTCGCCTCGCGCACGCCGATGCGACGGCGCTTAACCATCATGTGCACATTTGCTTGGAGGGGGTGCCATTTCAGGCTTGGAACGAGGACGTCGTCGGCAAGATCATCGGCAAGAACTCCTTTCTCCACTACTTCGACGTCGCGACGCTGCAGAAGGAGGACGCCTCGGCCATGGGGCTGTGGGCATGGTGCGCCAACCCATCTGACCTGCCCAAGCTCATGTGGGTGACTATGATGGATGGTCCGACCCCGGCTTTCTTGGTCAGCGACTCGCCTGCACTCATAGGGAAGAAGGGACTCACCAGCCGCATCATCGTTCACCTCGACCTGCACGAGGACATGTCCCCGGGCTCAGATGGCCGCCCGCCACGCCACCCGCGCCGTGAGAAGTTCGACTGGCGCCTCGGGGTGATTGATGGCGAGCGGGAGGTGCGTGACCGCCATGCGCCTCGCGTGGAGCAAGGACATGGGCGCCGGGACGAAGACCGCGACCGCCGCCGTGATGGAGATGATGATGATCGCCGTGGGCGCCATGACGGCCGCCATCAGTCTTGGGCGGGGCGCGTTTTCCGCAGCCGCTCGCGTGCTCAAGAAGACAGACGCCAAGAAGGAGGACGTCGGGATCAGCGGGATGGTGGCCGGAGTGACGGCCGCCGCCATGGGGCTCCTGCTGAGCTGCCAGGGCCTGATCATCGCCGCATCGACACCAAGCGGACGCGCCGTCTCGAGGACGGCTCGGTCATCCCAGCTTCAGGCTCGCACCGCAGCAAGAGGGATCCTTCTCCGGCATCTTCGCGTCGCCGCAGCGTCTCCGAGACGGTCAGGTTCGATGACCGTGGCCGCTCCCCGCCGCGCCATGGGCGGCTGGCATCCATTATCTGCATGGGAGCGGATGGCACGCCCATTGCTGCTCCGGCGCAGCCTCGCTCCGCCATCGGGTCCAGCATCTCTCCGCCAAGCTCCATCCCTCCACGGTCCGCTTCCAGGCTCCTTGCTTGCGCACGCTTCCTCGACTTCTCGCCGGCTCAGGTCTCACCTTCCTTTGGCACTCCCTGCTCTGACCTGGCTGCGTCTCCGCTTGCTGCTCCCACGCCGGTGCATGGCAGCGGGGCATCTCCGGCGCGCACGCCTGACCCAGCATCGCCGCTGCTCCAGGTTGTCTCTGCTCTGACTCGTTCAGCCAGCCCGCCTCATGCCGCAGATGGTCCTATTGATGACCTGTTCACCTCGCGTCGCTCGCCTCTGCTGCCCCTGCGTTCTCCCACGCCAAGGCCGTCTCCGCCGGCGGCCCGTCGCAAGACGCTTGCTGGGGTCTCCAGCTTCTCCCTTCCGCGCTCCAGCCCGCGCCTCAAGCTCAAGCACAAGGGGAGAAGGTGCCGGTTGCTGTCCTCGCCGAGAAGCTCCTGTGCAAGCGCATGGGCATCCTCAAAGATGGCGAGATGCTAACTGAGACTGCAATTGCGAAATTTGTTGCACTGTTTCAGGGGAAGCTGCCGGACATAGCAATTGCCGCGCTGCGTGCTCTCTTCCGCCTCGACTGCGACCTTGCTACGGCGGTGGAGGAAGCTCTTCTGGCGCACGGCGGCGCCGCGGCAATCGAGCACGCGGCAGACGAGATTGGCGGGGTGGCCTCTGATGTCGATGCTGCTGGAGCATCTGCTCGTGGGGCGCCGACGCCGGCGTAGGCCTCACTGCCTGTGCCTCTTCTGGGTCTCTAATGTTTACCATGTTATGCTACCTAAAGATGATGCTTCTGCTGCTAATCGCCTGTCTAGCGGGCTTGATGGACGTCTTCGCTACTGCTGTTTGCTGTTTGAGAACTTGGCTGATGCGACGTTGCTTACTGCCATTCATTGCTGGGCATGTACCCAGTCCTGTGAACCTTTTCTGCTGGTCTGTGTTAAGATTGCTTGTTTGCTGCACAACTTTGGGGTCATCTGGGTTATCCAATGAGTGACTACTTCATCGACATCGTTAGCTGGAATGTTCGTGGTCTCAATGATCTGGATCGCCGCACGGCCGTGCTCGAAACGCTGTCAAGTTGCTCATGTCACATTGTTTGTCTCCAGGAAACCAAGCTTCACTCGGTTGACTCCTTCATGGCCGCTTCCATTGGAGGCTTACGGTTCCAAGGTTTCGCCCAAAAGCCGGCGGCCGGTACGCGCAGAGGGATCCTACTTCTTTGGGACCTTCATGCGGTTGATATCTCGGATGTGGTGCTACACTCTTTTTCGATCTCGGCCACGGTCACCTCCAAGAAGGATGGGGAGGTGTTCAAGATTACCGGGGTGTATGGTCCGACAAATGATGCTCTCAAGAACGAATTCTTCCAAGAGCTCATCGATCTTAAGCCTCCGGCGGGCGAGAAGTGGTTGGTTCTTGGTGACTTCAATCAAATTCGGCGGGCTCGTGACAAGAACAATAACAACATAAATAGAAGTCGCATGAACCGCTTCCGGACGGCCATCAACGCTTGTGAGCTAAAAGAGATACACCTCCAAAACCGACGGTTCACTTGGTCAAACGAGCGCAACATCCCCACCATGAGCAAGATTGACGCCTACTATTGCAATGAAGAATGGGATATTACCCATGACGACCATATTCTCCATGCCCTTTCGTCCTCGCTCTCCGATCATTGCCCGCTTCTCCTTGCTTGTTGCCGGGGTCCTAAAAAGCCCAACTCCTTCCGCTTTGAGGACTATTGGGTTCGTATGCCCGGCTTCCTTGACGTCGTGAAGGAGGGTTGGGCCGAACCCTCCATCCATTCCGACCCCTACCACATACTTCATGACAAGCTAAAGCGGACCGGGAGGAAGCTTAGAGCTTGGAGTCGCGGCCTCTTCTCCAACAACAAAATCCAACTTCATATGGCATTGCTTGTCATTTTGCAATTTGATAAGGCTATGGAATCTAGAGTTCTATCCCCGGAAGAGGGGGACATTCGAGCCAAGTTGAAGCGGCGCGTCATTGCTTTGGCATCTCTTGAAAGATCTAGAAAGAGGCAACAAGCTCGAATTGAAAACCTAAAGGAAGGTGATGCCAACACTAGATACTTTCATGCCAAAGTGAACTCTAGGAGAAGGAAGAATTTTGTCTTCAAGCTTCGACACAATCAAGGGTGGGTCACCTCTCACGAGGACAAGCAAATGATTACTCAAAATCACTTCCGTGAGGCTATTGGCCGGAGGGGCGCCGGCGCCCGTGCTATAAATTGGAACGCGCTAAACCTACCCACCCATAACCTTGAGGGGTTAGATGATGACTTCACGGAGGAGGAGGTTAAGGCGGCAATCATGGCGATGCCCTCCAACAAGGCACCCGGACCGGATGGGTTCTCCGGCAAATTTTTCAAGACTTGTTGGGGCATTATAAAGGCCGATGTCATGGCGGTCATGTTTCGGTTTTCCAATCTACACCCCAACAACCTTCATTGGCTCAATTCCGCGAATGTCGTGCTTCTACCCAAGAAGGGGGGCGGAGGACATCTCCGACTTTAGACCGATTAGCCTCATTCATGGCATTGCTAAGATTGTGGCAAAGATCCTATCCTCACGCCTCGCCCCTCACATGAACGTCCTTGTTTCTCAAGCTCAAAGTGCCTTCATCAAGACTAGGAGTATACATGACAACTTCCTCTTTGTTCGCAATTATGCTCGATGGCTTCACCGGAGGAAAAAAGCCTCTCTTCTTCTCAAACTAGACATCAAAAAAGCGTTCGACTCGGTCAAATGGGGATACATTTTCGAGCTTCTTCAACACCTTGGCTTCCCTCCAAAATTCCGTGATTGGCTCTCGGCGTTGTTCTCTACGGCTTCATCGCGTGTGCTCCTCAATGGAATTCCCGGTGCTCCAATTAAACATGGGAGGGGGCTGCGCCAAGGTGACCCCCTCTCGCCGCTCCTTTTCGACATTGCCATCGACGCTCTTCAACTCATTCTTCAAGTGGCCACGGATCAAGGGATTCTACACCGGCTCCCCGGAAAAGGTGCTAATTTTCGGTCCTCCTTATACGCCGATGACGCGGCTATCTTCGTGTGCCCAATCCGTGAGGACATTTCCGCGCTTGCTCAAATCCTCAATAACTTCGGAGAGGCCACCGGTCTTGTGACAAATTTTGCAAAGAGCTCGGTAACTCCAATACGATGTGATAACATTGACCTTGACGCCGTGCTTCATGATCTCCCGGCTCCTACCGCATGCTTCCCGTTACGGTACCTTGGGCTACCCCTTGCGGTGAAGAAGTTAAAGAAGGTCCACTTCCAATACCTTGAGGACAAGGCAGTGGCCAAGCTCAACCCTTGGGCGGGTAGATGCTTCAACATTGCGGGTCGCAAGGAGCTTGCCAAGTCGGTCCTCACATCTCAACTCATATACCCTCTTACCGTCCTTGACGTCTCGCCGGAAACATTACTTTTCTTCAAGAAACTTATTAGGAGCTTCCTTTGGGCGGGGACCGACAAGGTTTCCGGAGGCAAATGCAAGGTTAATTGGACGGTGGTGTGCAAGCCTACTTCTTTGGGGGGGCTCGGCCTCCTCAATATGGACAAGTTTGCGAAGGCTCTACGCCTTAGATGGACTTGGCTAGATTGGACGGCGCCGGAGAGACCGTGGGTGGGAATGGAAGCCCCTTGCAAGAAAGATGAGATGGACCTTTTCCATACCATGACGACGGTGACCATTGGAGATGGGGAGAAGGCTCCATTTTGGGACGCGCCTTGGGCGGATGGGAGCAGCCCAAAACTTATAGCCCCTCTCATTTATGAGCTCTCAAAGAAGAAAACTTGGTCCGTCAAGGAGGCCACCACCGATGATGCATGGACTCTTGATATTGACATCAGAGAAGGGCTTTCGGTTCAACACCTTGAGGAATTCACTAAGCTTTGGCAACTCACTACGAAACTTCACCTCCATAACAATGTTCCCGACACAATCACTTGGAAGCTCAACCCTTCGGGTATCTACTCTTGTTCCTCGCCCTACAATGAGCAATTCACTGGGAAGTCGCTTCGCCAATGGACAATTTGGTGTGGAAGAATTGGGCTCCTCCCAAATGCAAGCTCTTCGCTTGGCTAATTATCCAAAACCGCGTGTGGACGGCCGACCGACTTGAGAGAAGAGGTTGGCCTAATGGTAGACTTTGTCCTCTTTGCCGTCGTGAAGATGAGACGGCTAGACACCTTCTCTTCACTTGTCGCTTCTCTATTCGTCTTTGGGGTATGGTCAAGAATTGGCTAAATATTGGGGACGTCAACCCTCCTGTTTGGGTTGCATTCAACGACGTTCATTCTTGGTGGGCGCATCTTGTCATTGCCAATGGAAGGAGAAGGAAAGCAATCTCGTCGCTTCTCATGCTTGTATCTTGGGAAATTTGGAACGAGCGCAACTCGAGGATCTTCAAGCATTTGAGCACCCTCCCGACGATAATCTTCGCTAGGATTAAAATGGAGGCGAGAAATTGGGTTCTTGCGGGTGCGAAAAATTTGGGTCATCTCTTACCGGGAGATTAGGCCTTTGTAATAAGGGTGGTGGTCTTTAACACCAAACCATGTCTCAAACTTCTTCTTAATTAATTGAAAACAGGCAAATCTTTTGCCTTTCCCTTCGACAAATCCAACTTCTATTTAACTTGATGCGTGGCTTTCGCCTTATGGTGCTAATCGTGGCTGGAATACGCAGACTCGGCGCAATGAAGATCCGGTATGGCAACGAATGGCTTGTAGCCTTGTTGGCACAGCTTCTGATTGAAACTGCCTGGGGCGAAACTTGCTCAACCAGGAGCCGGGTTGTTGTCGAGCCCCCGGCCAGGTGTTGATCGGCTACGGCGACGGAATTGCTTTTTCGGCAATGAATCATCTCTATTGATTTGATCGACTTGCCTGACTACAAAACGACATCTGACCTGTAATTGTCCTCTTTGTTTTCAAAGCAGGGAGTAGATTTTTTTATTTGCTAGGAAAGACAACAGTCAATAGCACGGCACAATTATAGAAAGGTCCTCAAAGAAACAGAAATTACAAAGCACTCCTTCCTGCAGCTCAGCTTCATCGTCAACCACGGCCGCCGCTCCTGCTCTCCTTCATGCCTTGGATCGAGAGCAGCCCCCGAGCGCACGGGAGTGTCACCAATCGCCGGCCCCGAAGGGCCACACCGGAGGACGCCGACGAAGCCGCCGTGCCGAACCGCCACCGCAGCTTCCACATCTTCAACGGATCCGCCATCGAGCCACGAACTCCAGCGCGGGGAAGTCGAGACGGGCAGCTCCACAGAGCCGCCAGCCCGACGACGGCAGCAGGTCGACGGCGGAGCTCCACGGAGCGCCACCATCGCAGGGGAGATCCACCACCTGCAAAACCGAACCAACAGCGTCTCCTCCGCCACAACGCCGCCAGCCGGGAACCCAAAGCTCGCCTACACTATGTACACGGCGCGATTCGGCGTTCCCCCGTCCTCCCGCCGCCGGAGCGGCCGGCGGAGGCGAGGAAGCCGCCGAATCGGCGCCGGCGAGGTGGAAAGCTCCGGACGCTCACAAATTGCCTCCCAGGCTACTGTAGATGGGGGATGAACGGTTAGCCAGATACACGTGAGTAGCGCTCAAGGGCAACTCTCCGGATCACATTACTTTTGTTTTTCTTGGGACTTGATGCACTCGTAATGGTAAACTGCCGTAGAATTTTTCCTCGGACTCGTACGCCCGCGCGAAACGGACCAGCCGGATCCTAACCCGGCCGGTGGCGCTTCCTTTCCTTCTTTCTTCTTTTCTTTCGTAGCCTTGGACACCGTGTTGCATATGGATTGATTGATCCACGGGATCGCTAGTTCCAGTCGGTTTGCACTCTTTCCTTCTGCGTACGTATGCCAGCATAGCTTTTGCTGAAGACTCTCGTTGGATATTTTCCTTTTCTCCTCGGGATTGCTTGACCCGGCTGGTGAGCTGTTGACTGCTTTCTTTTCTTCTCGCTGCTTCATAACTCGCACGCAAACGCAGCTCAGCCACACCCGGCTCAACGTGCTCGTTCACGACCCTTGCAGATTGGAACAGGACAAGACATGCTGCTCGGGTCTGTGTAGAACTCGACCGGCCGAAGCAGACTGGGTGGAATACGATGATGTCCACAACCTCAATCGATATCAGCTCGGCGAGTTGCGATCCGAATCCCTCGATCTCAACTTACGTACGCCGTCATGAACCTTGCAATCGCCGGCTCCAGGTTTGGTTCCTCCAAGACCGGCTTCTTTATTGCTGGCTCTTCTTTTTCTTCCGGGGAATCTACTTCCGGGTTTCACCTGAAGTCATGGACGACACAATATTCTTGCTAGTTGCTGATGATCTCGCCAACGGCGACTTTCTCCATCCCTCACAGTGCTTCCCCCTTGATGAGGACACTCTTGGACGTAGGCCCCACGATGGGCGCTAACTGTCGTGGGGTTGTCACGGCAGATGTTACCAGAGGGTAACTTGAGATTGGGGGCAAGGCGACTCTGGTGTTCAGGAGTTGGTCTAGCTCTACGAGGGAGAAGATGTTTTTTTACCCAGGTTCAGGTCCCCTCGATGGAAGTGTCGCAGCAGTGGAACATGGGGTTCCCCTAGCACTGCCAAAGTGGGTCCACCCCATGTGGGCCCAAGATGAAGATGGACAAGACCAAGACTCAAGTCAAGCTGGCGGGTTCACCGTCAAGACACGCATGGCCTACGTCGACTAAGGGCTCCGGTCCTGGGGACCTTCCGGGTCCCCGAACCAAGCAAGAAGGCCAGGAAGGACCCGAGAGCCCGAGTTCCCGGCAGGAGGCCAGGCTCCCTCTCGGGTACTTCCCCACGTCCCTGTGGATAAGCACTCCACCTCACCACGGAAGACTTGGGAAGCAAGGCGAAGGCAGCGCGGGCGGGAAGCACGTCCCGTGGTGGTGTCAGCTCCTGTCCACCCCAAGGCGGACGCTCCCACCTAACCCAAAGGAGACGCTAGGCTGAGGAGAGGCCACGTCTCCTCCTAAACTAGATGAGGAGGGTCCTTCACCCCGAAGGTCCCTCATGCCCCTCACGTGACCCTGTGGCAACCCCTTAGCCTATAAAAGGAGGACCAAGGCACGGAGGAGGGAGGTCGAAGCAAGGACGAACACAAGCTAGAACCAGAGCAAGACTAGACTAGGGCTGCGAAGGTAGAGAGGAAGGTGATCTCCTCCGGGTCAGGATCTGTCCTTCTTCTACCTCCAGCCAAAACCCTTCCGGGTACCCTGTCCGGGAGGTTCCATTGTAAGCCACACTATGAAGAACCCATCAATCCAGACATGCAGGAGTAGGGCTTTTAGCCTCCGGGCGGCCTGAACCTGGGTAGCTCCTTGTGTCCCTTTGGTTGCATGCTTTGATCGTGGAGAGGAGAGCTTGATCTAGACTCCGCCCAAGAAGACGATTCTCAGCCTCCTTCGCGCCCCGTGCCGAACCTAAAAGGGGGTATCCTATACTCCCGGTGTCCGTGCAACGAGACACGACATCTGGCGCGCCAGGTAGGGGGCGCAAGCGCTGGATTCGTCTTCTTCTTCATCGACCTCAAGTTCATCGTCAAGTTCATCGTCAAGTTCATCGTCAAGTTCTGCGTCGAGCTTTCAGTCCGTGTCAAGATCTGCTCCAAGCCCTCAGCGCCTTCGGAGCAGCGCTAGTTTCGGCTCTCACGAAGAGAGGTACCGAATCCGACGTCCAAGATGACAAAGAAGAGAAAGGGAAAGGCAGCCTTTGAGTTCCTGCGGTACCCCGGCCTCGGTTTCGTTCTTGACGAGTCCTCGCCAGCACCTGCCGCTAAAGATCGCGCCTTCGGAGTCCACTTCGTCCCTCCAGCCGCTTATGTCAGCTCTCTGGTCAGCAAGGGAAGACCTGAGGAAGGTGCCACGAACATTGATGTCCCTCTTTCCCCATGGACGCATGGAGCGAAGGAGGAACTCTGTTCCGACGCGCCGACCACAGTGCCGCTTCCGGAGGAGGAAAACCTCGACCAAGACACAAAAGGCGAGCCTCGGCAAGAAGATCCTCTCATCTACGTGCCCCAAGAGCTCAAGATTCCTCTGCGCAAAGATGGCCAGCCTGGAGTGTGGTGCATGTACCACAGATCTGACCGGCACAGTCTGGAAGATTGCCGACAGTTCAACGACATCCAGATACGCCAGAAGAACGGTGATTGCTATTCATGCGGAGAACCAGGACATATCAGCCGAGATTGCCCTCTCAACAAGAAGCCCAAGAAAGCCAAGGGAGTGCCACAGCTGGGGTTCCTCAAAAGGGAAGATCTTTCCGGACCTTTGCCAATGCATCCACTCAGACTGAAGAGCCCCCGGAACCTTGCTCACTACCGGCGCCCCCACAGATACAAAGCAGTCAAGGGCAAGCTGCAGCTAGCTGGGATCAAACCTTCATCTGCGGAGATTGGCCCACGGAGAATGGGATCTCCCGGGTCACATCGTCACAATACAGCCAGGACCAAGTGGACCCCCTCAGAAGTACCGGATTGCTAAGTGGCTAGCATCAGGATCCCGCGAGTAAAGCAGCTTCAGGGTCTCCGGACCGGCACGAGCCAGCAAGATTGACGGGTCACCAAACAAGGAACATCCGGGTCCAGGAAGCTAAGACAACCGTGGGGTCTCCGGACCGGCGTCTCTGATACGCCAGCAAGTCGCCGGATCACCAGTTGGGTGGTCTCCGGGTAACTCGAGCAAGTAACACAATGGTCTCCGGACCGGCGCAAGCCAGCCAGTCATGCCCTTAGTCGGCATTGGAGGCTATCTCGGTTGGAAACCTTGTCCCCGCCAAGAATTGCTGGGCAAGGCAGAATTATGTCTGAAACACGGCATAGAAGACCCGCCTTGGCGGCAGCGCGACAGAACGATTACCGAGGTAGCCAGAAGGAGTCAAAACGCGAGCTAAGTATAAACGTGCTTGCACGGGCTTGTTCCCGGGTACATCTGTTTTATGTGCTTTGGCTAAGGCGAAAGCGGGCGTTCTCCTGGGGCAGCGCCTTCGCGATGACACTGTCAGTTTCCCTCGGGCAGTGGAGTCGTGGGCTGAGGTCCGTGCGGTCAGGAAACGGTGGGTCCTTTGGGGGGTTGCGCCCTGTGTCAGCACTTCAGATCAGTCTGAGTGCCCACGGCTGGTTAGCGCTCACACCTTTGGATCCTTCCCGAGAGCGTAAAGCCCCCACGAGTACGATAAAACTTATATACTTTGGGAAGAAGTTATTTACATTCAAAAGCATGAGTTCATAAGCCAGTTGGCAATATCAGTACAAAAGCATGGTTCACGGCCCCTGGTATTGTCCTTTTCAGGACTTCACAGGTTCACGGGTCGTCTTCTCGGGAAAGGTGCTTCAAGATCTCCTCCACCTGGCGGGTTACGTCTGGAGGAAGCGGCGTCCCGGGTTCAGGCGCCTCCAGCTCGGACAGCAAGGAGAGCTGCGGGTGTCGTTGGCGAAGCGCTGTGACAAACCGGGTCGTCACCTGCCTCACTGCCTGTTCCCCAGCAAGGCGAGTGGCTCTGCTAACCTGCTCCTTGATACCCTTGATGAGCGAGGCCACGTACTTCAAGAACCCGGGATAGCGGACGAAGGAAGTGGAATGGTCGGCCATGAGGACAGGCGGAGAAGGCACTCCCAAGTTCGTGAACTCCTTCACGATATCCAAGGACCCGTGGTTCATCTGGAGCAAGATGTTGTGGTCATCGTCGCTGTTCTTTCTCAAGTGCACCCTTTGCTTCCGCCAGCTCGACCTGCACTCCCTTCAGCTGGTTGGACACCTGCTCGTGTTGATGCCACGCAATCTGAGCTTGGGATTTGGACGCTTCCATCGCCGCACGCCCGTCAGCCAGCTCCTTTGCTTCTTTCTTGCGAAGGACGGTCATGCGCGCATCTTTGTCCTTCCAGAAGTCATTCGCATCGCCCAGATCCCGGATCTTTCTTTCCATGGCGACGCGGCCAGCCGTGGCCTCTTGCTTGAACTTCTCAGCTGCTTTGAGGGCCTGTTCTGCGCCTCGATCGTGGCCGTCATCGCTCGACCCGGGCGGACAAGCTGTCTCTTTCGCCCCTAGCTCTCTGGAAATCCGAGAAGGCCTGTTCTCGCCTTTCCCTCTCGCTCTTGAGCTCGCTCTGGAGTTTGGAGACCTGCTTGCCTAGTGACGAGGCGGCTCTGCTTTTGGCTCGAAGGTCATTTTCGACCTCGCTGCGAGCCCAGCTAGCCACGTTCTCCAGGCCTGCTCAAAGCGGTCCTCGTCCCGCTCCATTCTGATCTGGAGCTCCTCAATGGTGCCAAGGTAGTGGCGCTCTTCATCTTCCAGCTCGGCCTCTCGTCGCTCCAGCTCTTCTCGCGGCTGGCCACTCTCTGTTCCCAAGCGTAGAGCAGCTCTTCGTCCGCCGCCAGCTTCAGTTCACGGGCGCTAAGAGCTTCCTCCCCAGAGGGAAGCCGCAGCTCGCGAGCCTGCGAGTGCTCCCCGCTGCCGGAGGCGAGGGCACCAGCCGCGCCAGTTCGGCACGGGCAGAGGACAAGAACTCCGAGACATTGGAGAATGTCTTGGAGAACCCGGGGCCTTCCTCAACTCTCCCGGGTTCATGGCAGGGGTCAGCGTTCCCGAGGGCCGAGCCCCTGGGGATGAACCCGCCTGCTTCGAGTCTACGCGGTCCGAGGTCGCCTGGGGATCCACGTCGCGCCTCTCCCCAGGGCCTTCCGCGCCAACAGCTTCCGCCTCGTCTGCGACGACTGGAGCCACCCCCTGGTCCTTGGGGCGGACTGGGGGCTCGGGGGCTCGGAGTTGCCTCCATCGGAGGTGCCGGTGGAGCTCGACGCTTCGACATCTTCGCCTCTCCGGGGTCGTTTGCTTGGCCACTCCGGTGTCGGGCTCCTGTGCAAGAAATCAGAGCAAGAAGTCAGGACGGCGGCAAAAGGGAAGCAACTCCACATTCAAGGACAGTTGCCAGCAAAGCTTACCGGCGGGCTCTCTTCGATCCGGAGAAGCTCCATCTCTTCTGCACCAAGTCGCCAAAGAGGTCAGGCAAGGACAGGCTCTCCTCCCCTACCTCCATGTCTGCAAGGGGAGGAGGGATAGCCTCCGACGCCTGGTCAGACTCCTGCATCGACGGCGAGCTCGGCACAGGCTGCTCCGGAAGTTCGTCACCCGGCGGGTTTGTCGCCGCCCCGGAAGGAGCGCCGGGGCCTCCGCGCCCGCAAGGTACTCCCGGAGGAGTCGCTTCGTCGCTTTCATCATCCGAAGTCCCAGGTTCTTCAGGGGAAACGTCCCCGCGGGCAAGGCTTTGCCCCCTTGGCCTCTCTCCTTGAGGGCTGCGTGCTTTGGGTGCCGGCGGGGGCTCAATCTTGGTGGTACCCGCCACCCCGTACTCATTGCACTCTGGCATCGAAGATCGGATACCGTCGGCGGCTGGATCCTCGAACAGCGGCAAGTCTCATCCTGGAACTCGAAGGGTACCCATGGCAATATGTAGCCCATGGTCAGAGCCCAGGTAGTCTCTGTCAAGTGGAACCTGGACTGTGGAAGGCTGCCACCCACCTGAGCAAGTTCCCAGAGCGGGCGGCTCCGGAACTGCAAAGGGGCAATCCCCTGCGAAGAAAGTCTGCCAGGATCATGGCGCCTGTCACTCCCCTTGCACGAAGCGCAGCCAGCCTGTTGATGACTGGAACCAGGGCTTCCCCTTGAGAGCTTCTTTCCTTGGAGTGTGCCAATCGCTCCGCTGGATAATATGGAGTCATCAGATGGGGATTGGTCCCGTCAGCTTCGACAAAGTACCAGTTGTGCCTCCATTCTCCAACCGAGGCCTTGGTGAATGTTTCCGGGTACTGGTGCGCCGCATCTCTCCGGAGGCAGAAAGAGACACCGCCAGCGATCCACTTGGACTTCCCCAGGCGGAACGAAGAAGTGGCGGAATAAGGCCACCGAGGGCATGACGCCGCGAATGCCTCGCAGGCATAGGCAAAGGTAGCAAGCATCATCACGGCATTGGGGTGCAAGTGCAGCATGTGCAATCCATAAGCCTCCAAGATTGCTGCGAAGAACTCGGAGAACGGAGGAAGAAGGCCGACGACGGAGAAATCGTGGAAAGTAATCACCTCCCTTCTCGTTGAGGACCGCTCCCAGGGCGCACCACCACTCCCTCAGTACCGCGGAAGCTCGCGGCCAGGGATTGGCGGACGCGTTGAATGGCTTCCTCTGACGCATACTCGCTGGGAGAAAAGAGGGCCTGAGTCACCCTCATAAGGCGGCGCTTCGGCCAGAGAAGCTTCCATCGCCATCTTCTCGGCGGCAGATTGCGACATCTTCCTCACTCCTATCTCGCTTAGGCGGCATGGGCTGGGGGCAAGAACAAGGAACGGCGGCGGCCAAGGCGGGGGGCGGCGATTGGCAAAGTCAGGGAGAAGGAGTCTCCTGCGCGCGATTTGGGGATTTCGGCGAATCTGGAGAGGTAACGGCTACAGTGGAAGCCAGTCGTGGCTTATCCCACACGTCGTGTCGCGGCCCCATTACTCCGACGGACGTGGGGATCGAGGGGGCGTGCCGATTTCTGCGCGTTTCGCCCGTTGGATTCCAAGATAAGCACGGGGTCCGTATGAATCGCAACGTTCGCCGCGATTCAGTCAACGGGACCCGGGGGCTCGTCTCTACCTCGCCTCGGCGGGTCCCCAACGGAGCTGAGCAAGGAAGACCAGGTGCCCGGGACCCACTTTGACCTATCTTTAGGCCATGGCCCCGGCAGCTGGAGCAAGAGCCGCCGGGACCATGCCCGGGGGCTACTGTCGCAGCAGTGGAACATGGGGTTCCCCTAGTACTGCCAAAGTGGGTCCACCCCATGTGGGCCCAAGATGAAGATGGACAAGACCAAGACTCAAGTCAAGCTGGCGGGTTCACCGTCAAGACACGCATGGCCTACGTCGACTAAGGGCTCCGGTCCTGGGGACCTTCCGGGTCCCCGAACCAAGCAAGAAGGCCAGGAAGGACCCGAGAGCCCGAGTTCCCGGCAGGAGGCCAGGCTCCCTCTCGGGTACTTCCCCACGTCCCTGTGGATAAGCACTCCACCTCACCGGAAGACTTGGGAAGCAAGGCGAAGGCAGCGCGGGCGGGAAGCACGTCCCGTGGTGGTGTCAGCTCCTGTCCACCCCAAGGCGGACGCTCCCACCTAACCCAAAGGAGACGCTAGGCTGAGGAGAGGCCACGTCTCCTAAACTAGATGAGGAGGGTCCTTCACCCGAAGGTCCCTCATGCCCCTCACGTGACCCTGTGGCAACCCCTTAGCCTATAAAAGGAGGACCAAGGCACGGAGGAGAGGGAGGTCGAAGCAAGGACGAACACAAGCTAGAACCAGAGCAAGACTAGACTAGGGCTGCGAAGGTAGAGAGGAAGGTGATCTCCTCCGGGTCAGGATCTGTCCTTCTTCTACCTCCAGCCAAAACCCTTCCGGGTACCCTCCGGGAGGTTCCATTGTAAGCCACACTATGAAGAACCCATCAATCCAGACATGCAGGAGTAGGGCTTTTAGCCTCCGGGCGGCCTGAACCTGGTAGCTCCTTGTGTCCCTTTGGTTGCATGCTTTGATCGTGGAGAGGAGAGCTTGATCTAGACTCCGCCCAAGAAGACGATTCTCAGCCTCCTTCGCGCCCCGTGCCGAACCTAAAAGGGGGTATCCTATACTCCCGTGTCCGTGCAACGAGACACGACAGGAAGATCCCTACATCCTGCTATAATTCACTGTATGATAACAGATTACATGGTGCGCAAATGGTGATCGCCGGAGTTTAGATGACTCCGGCGTGGGAGCTCTATCTCCTGAGCTCTCTCAATTTTGTCTATCTTATTCAACCTCTCTCTCTATGACCTAGGAGCCTACTTATGTAGATGGCCAGGTCTCCTAGTCGTACAAGGTAAAAACTGGGTTATACCCGAACTAAGAGTCCTAATTTAGGTCCTTCGTGATCTCCAAGTCTTGAGTCTCCAACTTGTACAAGGATTCCGGGTCTTCCAGAATCTTCCTTCTATGGCATCTTTCGAGAACCCTCCTGGTGCCAGATTGTCCTGAAACCGGGTCTGCCTCCTGGCCGGGTCTGACTCCTGAAACCGGGTCTGCCTCCTGGCCGGGTCATCTCCTGGCCGGGTCTTCTCCTTGGCCGGGTCATCATTCTTGCCGGGTCATCCTCTGAATGAGCTTGTTGGCCCAAGTGTAACCCAACCCATGTGGGGTGTGAGGTAACCTAGCCAGGCCTCCTGCCTGATGGGTTACGCTTCGCTCTTCATGGGTATACCGGGTTATGATTTCCCCAACAGGGTCCCCGTACCGCGGGCGCTCGCCCCCGGAGAGGTGCCATCGGCGTCCCCACGACGGAAGGACGGAGACCAAGGGAAGGCACGGGGGGAGCCCCCGGTGTGCCGTGATCACGCCCCTTGTGGGGTCCTACCCGGGAAGCCTGCAAACCCCTCGGGAAGCGGAAGGCCGCGACGTGGCCCAAGATTCCTGCACCACACCTCGGGAAGGGTTGCTTCGCAGAGAAGGAAGGCGCAGCAGACATCACGGACAAGACCACTCACGCCTGCCGCTGGGAGCAGGCGTGACATCGACAAGACCCGGCGCGTTGTCCCGTCCGTGCAGGCGTAGAGCTCGGCGCGATGCCCGGGCCGCAGACGAGACTTGACTTGCCGTCACCTCGGTCTCGGCGGGGTAGGCGGCATGGAGGACAGCGCGGCAAGAAGGTGCCATGAAGAAGGCAGCGGCTGCCACCTAGGTCGGGGCGCGACGCGTGCCCTACCTCGGTGGGCGTGCCCCCAACCGACCACTTGTGGTGTCCCCTTGGCATATAAAAGGAGGCCCTTGGTCAAGTGTAGAGTGGGTAACCATTGCTAGCGGCAGCTCTTAGTCTTAGACTGGTACTCAGGGGCTGGACAGGAGACACCTCGGGAACCTCCCGGAGTGGAACCTAGCAGCTCACGAGTGTAGAGAGCGCTGGTAGTTCATCCACTATAACTCAGCAACATCGCAATCCAACCAGACAAGCAGGACGTAGGGTGTTACGCGGCGACGTGGCCCGAACCTGGGTAAAATCTTGTGTGTTTGTGCTTGAGCTCGGGACCGATTTCGGAGCACCTCGCGCCCTCCTACCGAACAAGCAGGGGGTGTCTAACATCCTCGGTGTCCGTGTACCGACACGCGACAAATGTCGGTCATAATCGTGCACTGAGTCAACTGATGCAATTCCGCCCACGAGATCATGAGCTCGCGGACCTTATCGACACGCGCAGGTCTATATTTGACAATAAATCCCTTGGGTTGATCCGAATTTTTTCGCTTGCGCTCTGGTAACGAGTTCAACGCCACAAATTCATCCCACTCATCTTTCTCAATAAACCGATAGAGGGCCAAGGGATTTCTGCCCCGCTCCAAGTACTCTGTCACGAGCATGGTCTTTCAATTCTTCCATGCCTTAGCTATTGTAACTAAAGCCGCATGTTGAACAACAGGAACTAAATCCGCAGGGATGCTAAAGTAATCGAGGATCTCATTTCTGATCCTTACACGCAAACAATTTGGCATTTCCTTCCAGCTTGGAAGGAGGAGAGAAACTCTGTCCCGTGCTACTACACCACAAACTGTTGAGAACTTTCTTCGGCATTCTCCGACTCTAACGGAGCTCCGGTCAGCTCATTGATTGAGGTCACGGCGGTCTTCACTTCCGGCCGTATGAACATAGTCCTACCCCCGGCTTTGCGGATCTTTTTCGTTGTTGCTAGTGCATGTCTACATGGCGACAATTTCCTACATGGCGTATATATATATATCAATAACTTAAAATTCACCTTAAATGTAATTTGCGTTAAATGCCTAGCTATCCAATCAGCCGCTTACTTGGTGGATACTACAATACACTCACTAACTACAAGTCTACAATGCCAAACAAGATAAACACTCATTAACAAAGTAATCATTTATAACTACAAGGCCTAAAGAATGCCCAACAAGACATGACAATCCATACAAACTAAAGATTCACAAAATGCAAACACGAAAATCCCTAATTAAATACTTAAAATTGAGTAGTGTGTAGGAGAGGTGTACGACATGAGGTCGAGCTCGTTGTGGGTGGGATGCACGGCCACAGTCCCGTCTACAGAGATGTCGCACGCGAGCTGAGTCGTGGGACTCGCATTGCATTTCTCTGCTTCGCCGCCATCGGCGGCGGTGGCCGCGGCGCGTGTGACGGGGGTGGCCGCGGCGGGGGCGACGGCTTCAGCTGGCGGGGGGATGGCTGGAGCATTACGCCGCGGCTATGGACTGCGCCACGGCATGAGGTCGAGCTTGTTGTGGGTGGGAGGCACGGCCATCGTCCCGTCAGCAGACATGCCGCACGCGAGCGAGAGTCGTGGGACTCGCATTGCATTTCTCTGATTCGCCGCCATCGGCAGCAGCGGCGGCGACGCGTGTGACAGGCGGCCGCGGCGGTGGCAACGGCCTCAGCTAGCGGGGGGCGCCGGAGCATTACGCCGCGGCTGTGGGTCCTTCGACCCCTTTCGCCGCGAAATGGCGGCGGCCACCGATGGCGGGGTGGGCCCAAGGACTGCGCCGCGGCAGTGGGTTCTTCAATCCGTCCATCGCAGTCTTTGCGGGACCAGTGGTGGCGGCGAAGATGTCGGCGCCGGCGCGGGGGGGGGGGGAAGGGGTAGGTGGTCTTGCTCCGACGAGGCACGGCGATGGGTAGTAGATGGCAGCGGCATAGATTTAGGGGTTCGAAAACTATGTGGGGGAAAATGTGGCGGGGAGGAGGAAATAGACGGGGAACTTGGCGAAATGGACGAAATTCCCCCCCCCCCAAAGCGACTCGTGTCTTCCAGAACAGATTACTTTGATTTTTTTTTAACCCAATAAATCCGGAGCCAACGGGCTTGACCGGTCTGTCTAGATATGATAAAGGGTACCCTATGATAAAAGGCCATGCGGTGGGAGATGGAGGAAGCTAGCTAGCCCTAGAAGAACAAAGCATTTTCCCCTCCACCGCATAGGCTAGAAATCCGTAGATCGATTTCTTGATCCACTCCGACGCGAAATGGATCGTGGCGTCGTAGGTGGTCGCGGAGGAGGTCTCGGCCGCCGTGACAGGGAGCGTGTCCTCCAAGGCGGTCGCGGCCGAGGCGCCCGCGGCGAGCATGTCCTTGGCGATCTCGGCGGCCACGGGCACGCTGTGGAGCGGATGAGCCGCTGTCGGGCATGATCTTGTCCTCCTCAACCGACGACGACTCCTCCGAATACTCCTCCTCGGACGAGGACTCCACAGACGACGATGCCGACGAGCTCACTGCCATCGTCGACGACAATGAACACTAGTACAGAACGACACATCCGATACCCCTCTATGGAAACGGCACGATTAGGCGACGGAGAATCGCGCTTTCAGCGCGAGAAAACCCGCCCGCCAGGCAAGCTGGCCCGCGTCCCGCCTTCATAGGCAATGGTCGCGAATTATTAACCGTTGCCGATATGTTGGTAACGGAGTTTCTTTCGACTCTGTTTGCGATATGATCTTCAATGGCATCGGACATTTGTATACAACCGTTGGCGAGGTTGCTTATATAAAATTCCTTTTTTAGCACTATCTTGGATATTATAAACGACTGTCGATTCGCCTTGTTCCTCCGCTCCAGCTTGTTTTTACTCCGCACTCGTGTCCTCCATGGCCAAGAGCATGAGCTCGTCGGGGAGATCGAATGCGTCCTCCTCCTGCGCCGCCGGGGCCGGGTCAGATCTGCCGCTTGTGAACTGCGTTTGCTGCCGCTGTCGGAACGCGATTCGTCGAGAGTCGTGTTCGGATCTGAACCCAGGCCGGATCTACTTCAAGTGTCCAAATCACAGGGTTAGTTCGACGCTTCGACCAGTTTTGATTATTCTATTCTATGTGTGATGCTGATTTGCCTCTGGATTCGATTTACCATTTGGCAGGGGAGGGGCGAAGAGTATTCTGGGAGCTGTGGTTATTTTTTTTTGGATTGAAGATTATGTTGAGATGCTGCTTGCTAATGGCGTCGAAGTGGAAGCTGCAGAGCTGGAAAATGTAGCCTTGATAGTCAAGAAGGCGAACATGGAGATGAAGCCGCACATGGCAGCAGCTCTAGCTGGTTTGGCATGGAGCCCAACAAACACTTCGACAAAATCTGACCATGTTGTTTCTGTGCGCAAGGAGCGGCATAAAGGAACAGAAATAGCTCAATTAAATGTTCTTGTGAGCATTGCTAGAATGATTTTGTGTGTTTGTGTGCTGCTGTTAGGTGTGAACTTGTATGCAGCAATGAAAATAAGTAGAATGTATTAGGTTCGTATGCAGCTATGCAAATCAGTACAATGTATTAGGTTTGTATGCACTTTGAAAATCACTAGAATGTATTATGTTCGTATGCAGCTATGGAAATCAGTAGCACATAGTAGTTGTGAACTTGTATTCAATGGAAACAGCAATATAAAATGTCCGTTGCCAATTGGGTGCCTATAAATGTACTGGCGAAACAAGCCCCATCAGTCTCGTTCTCAATCCCTCACTGTCCATCTTTCAACCCTAGCCGCCGCACATTGTAGCTTTTTACTCTCCTCACTCTCTCATGGCTTCCTCTGCCGGCGCTTCTAGATCTCGCCATCGCAGCCGCGGCTCTAGCGGCCGCACCGATCTAGCTGCATCTGTTCATGATACGGCAGATCTGGAGGCGGCTGTGATGCGGCAGGTGTGGGGAGCGCGTCAGGCTCATCACCTCCGGTGATGCCCCGCGTCCTCTGGGCCACGCGGAGCTAGATCAGATCATTCATCGGGTGGTGATGCAGCAGTTGTGGCGGATCCGCCGTCAACGGAGGCCGATCTGGAGGCCGCCATCGACGGAGGAGGAGGTGGCCAATCTGGAGGCGATGTCCCCGGTGGAGGAGGTGGCCGATGTGGAGGCGCCGTCCACGGAGGAGGAGGTGGCCGATCTGGAGGTGGCGTCCACGGTGGAGGAGTGGCCGATGTGGAGGCGCCTTCCACGGAGGAGGTGGCCGATCTGGAGGTTGCCATCGACGGAGGAGGAGGTGGCCGATCTAGAGGCGACGTCCCTGGTGGAGGAGGTGGCCGATCTGGGGGCACCATCCACGGTGGAGGAGGTGGCCGATCTGGAGGCGCCGTCCACGGAGGAGGAGGTGGCCGACCTCGAGGCGCCGTCCACGGAGAAGAAAATGTGAGGTCTAAATCGCTCAGCTCATGAACTAGTTCATCAATTGGTTTTATATAGAACTTGTCTAGTATATAGAACTTGTCTAGTATATAGAAAACTCGTCTAGTATCTTGCACTTTATTGTTTCTGTCTAGTTTTCTAGTCTAGCATAGAAAACTTGTCTAGTATATAGAAAACTTGTCTAGTATCTTGCACTATTTTAAAGCCTAGTAGGGTGAATTAATTTCAACTCTTTGTAGTACTACCGATGATGAATAGATCCATCACAACTTTTTGTCAATGTGCTAATCCTCGTTATTGTTTTGTGTAGCTAGTGTATGAAGTAATAGTATTTCGGCGACACTGTATAAAAATGGTGAGGCTCTTGAAGAAAACATCACCTTCAAGTTATGCCTCCAAATCGTTTGATCGGACTGCAAGCACACGGATATAGGCGATTAAAGGTGTGAACTGTTTTCACATTAAATTATATCTATGTCATGTAGCATCATATTTTGGCTCTTCTCTAACTATCAATCCATGTATTTTTATCCAGAAGCACAAAGCTGATCCAAACAAACTTTAAATGTGCTACTTATAAAGTGGGATTATATTTCGGCGACACCGTCCAAGATGGAGCAAGCCTCAGTACGAAGAATTTGGCAATTTGGCTTGGTGTAGTTTCTTTTTTTCAGTTTCTGCGGCTATTTTGTGGATGTGTGTTTAGGGAGCAAGCCTTAGCTGCAGTTTAGGGAGGCATGAGAATGATAGGATTAGCGAAGCATGTGTAACTCATCTTTGATGCTATGTAATGGTGACAATTGTTATATAAGTTATGAACGGTTTTGCTAGCAACTTTGTGCTTCTGCTGTGATATTTTGAATGTAAATTGGCAACTGTATTGCTGCTGTAGGCTTATGAAAAACCTCAATGCAAACGAGTAAAACAGAATCTCCGTTTCTGATGTCCAGATTACATCGGCAACGGAGACTGGATGGCAACCGTAGCCAAAATCAAGCCTCATCAGTGACGGTTTTTTCTTGTGTTGCCGATGAGAGCCTTCACATCAGTGACAGGGTCGGGGACACGGACCCTTTTTCCGTTGCCGAAGGGGTTTTTGGCCGTTTCCGATGTGTCGTTCTGTACTAGTGGAACATGGCGTGCGTGCTCGCCAAGTCGTTGCGATCCGAGCGCCGCGCGGATAAGCGTCGCCGTGCTGACGCTCGACTGATCGACCAGCTGAACGCGGGCCAGTTCGAACGAGGCTTCGGCAGGACGCTGAGCACGCCGCGAGAGCACGGCGGTGGGAGAGGGAGTCCTGCGTGAACTCCGACGCGGCACCAATGGCAAGTAGTGCGGCTGCGCGACGGCGTCAGCAGGCCCAGGTGCCTCTTTTACTTAGCTAGGCGGCGGCGTGTTTAGATCCGTATTATCTTTCGTTCGTACTGTATGATGAACTACTCTGTTTGTGAACTGCCGCCATGAATGCAAGTTTAAGTTTGCCGAATATTTCCGAACCACCCGTTTTTGGCCTACAAATTGAACTTGAACTTTCAAATTAACCTGTAGCTACTATTTAAGATGCTCGTATTGGCTTCTAAAATTTGTATTCATATTGATTATCTTAATGATAATCAAAACCAAGTGCACAATATTTGCTAAAAAATAAGAACATTCGTACACTAATATTGGATCGGTTTACTCGAAGCGCTCTAGCTAATTAATTACTAGCTGCTAGTAGCTAGACATGTAATTGTATTTTATGACTATCTAACCATCTTTACTATTTAACTTAATCTTATGTACCCATAATACGAATCCATGCTAGGGTTTTAAGTTTGGCAACTTTACATTTTCTTTATTTCTTCCTATTACTAATTAAATATGTACCTACATAAATTTGTAGAGAAATATTGATAACAAATTAAAAAGATTTAAATCACATTGTTCAATATTAATGATAATCCAAGGCATGTGCACAAGATGAGGTTCAAACAACTATTGTTTTCAAAATACTTGGTTTGGTTGGAAATTTTAGCATTGAAAGTGCAGAGACTTCTCTCGGTACATAGCGGCCTATTTGTGAAATGTCTTACCATTTTTAAATGTGTGCCTTGTCTTGCAAAATTTAACTTAAGATTATATACCCAAAACATGTTATATACCATGCCAATCTTGTACAATAATCAAGCCATATGCACAAGATTTGCTCGAAATGACGAAAATTCGTTTGTACCTTAATCCCGGACTTAACTGAATAAATACGGACTACCCCGAAGACAACCAGACCGAACAAGCCCGGACTTGGGTGCAACACAACCACGTCGATTACAGGCGCGGCCAGCGTGCTATCGGTCCCACATGTAAGTGAGAGGTGTTCATATCATTCAGGTATAGAATATAAATTTTGTTCCTTTTCGATCATCCTTAATACATATATATTCGCAATTTCAAAACTAGATAACTATATTGTAGGATTATCTAATTGGCTTGTACAATTAAACTTAAGCTTATGTACTCATAATACGAATCCATGGTAAGGGCAATTTGATTTACGCAAGTTTTACATTTTATTATTTCTTCCTTAATAGTTATTTACATAAAGTTGTAGAGAAATGTTGTTAATGAAGTATAAAACAATTTAATTCACATTGTTCAACCTCAATGATAATATTCCAAGGCAAGTGCACAAGATGAGGTCCAAAATTACTACTTTTGTTACAAAATTTGGTTTTGTTTTTACTCCTATGTTTTGCACACTACTACTGTAATTAGTTCCAGAGACTTTTGCTAGCCCTATTCTGGAATGACTGAAAATTTTAAAAATTGTTCCTTGTCTTGTACAATTTAACTTATATTATGACACCATGCCATGTTTGTACAATAATCAAAGCCATATGCACATGATTAGCTCCAAATGACGAAAATTCGTGTGTATCTTAATGCCAGACTTGGCCGAATAAAACCAGACGATCCGAAGACAACCAGACATGACAAGGCCGGAGTACGCTGCAGCCCAACCACGTCGATGACAGGCGGGGCTAGCGTACTATCGGTCCCGCATGTCACTGAGAAGTGTTGATATCTTTCGTGTATAGCATTGGTGCCTCTGGCTTGTACAATTGAATTATGCTTATATACTCACAATATGATACCGTGTCCAGCTTGTACAACAATCGAAGGCACATGCACATGATTAGCTTGAAATTACATAATTTCGTGTCAGTCTCAGTGCCGGACATGCTGAACTAAACCGAACAACACCCGGATATGACCCGACGTAACGGCTTGGTTGAGCGCAACCGCTAGTCAATTACGTCTGTGCCATCAACTGTGCTGCAATGCCCTGTCCCGTCGCGTGGAAAATTGGGGCTGTGCCACTCAATAGCTCGCCGCAAGCGTCGTTGCCCGTCGCGTTGCGTGGCAACATGGGTCTTTTGCAGTCAACACGCGCCTAAGAGCGTCAGTGCCATGTACCGTCGGATTCCTCACCGTATTTATTTCGATCCTTTATTTTTCATCTCCCAAATTAAGTTCATGACCCGGCCTTCCCCTACATTATCCCCTTCTCTTCCCCCCATCAGCATCTCCCCCAAGCACCTCGTCGCAAATGGCCTCCTTCAACCTCTCGAGGGCCACCTTCAAGCTCCCGCCCACCTCCGCGGAGCAAGATTACCCGCCACGCCTGGACGACCTGGCCATGCTCCGTGTCTTTGCCTAGTCTGTCAGGCGCTCTCCTCCTCATTGTAGCGCATTCCTTTCTCCACACGGGCTTCAGCGATCAACCCGCGACAAGCCCATGTATCACCTCCAGTTCCTTCCGAACGTGGTGATGCAGGTAACCTTCTCCAACCCCATCGACGCCCTTTGCTATACGACCGCTGCTACCACTACGGCGGCGAGGCATCGTGTTCACCCGTGACCACCCTGACATGGAGGACACCGACATGCTCCCCACGTGCAACTTCCTGCACCTCCTGCGCTTCCATGGGCCGACGACCAATAATGTTGGCCCACCGTCGAAACTTGGCGAAGCATGCATGCTCAAGTTACTCGGCGTCCGTCGTGGCGCCAGGGGGCTGGAATCTGTCGCGCGTATCGTCAGCAAGCTCGGAGCCACGGTGGAGCGCCTGCTTCTGCCACCGACCGGCGGCGACGCCTCCACAATCGCCGTCCAGACGAGGTTCAGGAACCCGTCGAAGGTCCCAAGGGTGTGCGAGGTCGAGGTCCCGCCCCGTGAGAATTCGAACAACTACATCATCAGTGAGGTTGGCCTTGCTGTAGTCCCCAAATCTGCAGTGTCGTCGTTGCACGATGTAGAAGCTTAAGTACTGATCTCCGTGTGTAATTTCCAAATTAGATTTGTATCGATGATTTTGGAGTAATGATTTGGCCCCCCTAATTATCTACTACTAGTAATGTAATATTTCGTTCTGCAATTTTATTTAAGATCAAATTTTCTGCAGAGGCTTGATGGCGTTATTTTTTTTAACATCAATGTCGTTTTTTCTGCGACGGCCCACTTATTAGGCCGGCGGGCCCGGATATCTTTTTTTCTGGTCTGCCGCACGAAAAAATTGAGGCGACAGAGTTATTTGCTCGGTTTGCGGCCCTTATATTATCGGCGCCGGGCTTTTCCCCACGCCCGGCTGAGCAATTTAGGAGGCCCGTTTGAGTTGGTGGGCCGCCCCGGAAACCATACTAGGAGCCGGTTTTTTCTTTGGAGCCGGTTAATCTGTAATAACCGGCTGAGGTGTAGCGTATGGTAGTCTCTTATTTTTTAAATTGCTATAACCGCCTCTAGCAACCGACTGTAATACTTATTTTTCTACTAGTGCCCAAGGATGACTGCTATATCCTTCATGGGAATTACTAGCTAATCAACGTCATAGACGCGATCACAGATCATAGTCACTTGATCCATCTTGACTTGCGTTACTAACAACTTTCCCCGGAAGACATGACCGTAATGGGTACTTCTAACGGCTGACATCTAATCCCAAATGCATCCACAAATTGTTGCGAAATGAAAGATGTAGTAGCTCCAGTGTCAAACAAAAACTTCGCCAGGATGAGAAAGTATTTTGAGCGTACCAATCACCACGTTGTCTGTTGTTGACTTGCTCTTAACTCGTACAGTTCAGCTTTCCATATGGCTTCCCTTTGCCCTTATCCACTGCACTCCGTCCAAATCCTCCATACTTGGGCTTAAATCCTCCTCCACCCTAGTTATCACCTGCACCAGTTCCTCGACTCACTTGCTGATTCTGTTATTATTCGGACAATCAGGTTTTATATGTCCAGCTTGTCTACACCCAAAACAAATAAGTTTGGGCTTCTGGCAATCCTTCATCAGATGGCCTCTCATACCACAATTGTTGCAATCAGATTGTTGCTGGATTGAAGTTTCTTGGATAAGTTTTTCTCCCCTCAGTTCTAAGCTTAGGCTTTAAAACGTAGATTTGGTGGTTGCCTCTGAACTGGAAACTTCCTTGGTTCCATTCTTGCTTTCTTCCTTCTTTCCTCCTGAAGTGATTTATAGTCATCTTCAAGAGTTATTGCTGCATCCACCAACTCCTGAAACTCCTTTGGTTTTGCCACCTTAACTGTATCTTCATGAAAGAATTCAGACCCTTCATGAACCTCTTCTTCCTTTTCTCCTCAGTATCCACTTCATCCAAAGCATACCTTGATACATATTGAACGTACTAACATATTGTCCAACGGGTAACTCATTCTGCCTCAGATTCTCAAACTCCCTCCTTTTTAACTGCATAATACTTTCATGAACATGGGCCTATCTAAACCTCTTCTTAAATTCCTCCCAAGTTGCCACATGTTCGGCAGGTAAAGTTGCCACAATAGCCTCCCACCAAGATGCTGGAGGTCTAGTAAGCAAATATGTTGCGTACCTAACCTTTTCTTTGTCAGAACATCCGACTGTATTAAGCTTCCTCTTGGTATCTGCGATCCAATCCTCTGCATCCATCGGTTCTGGAGCACTTGCAAAGGGTGCTGGTCTAGCAATCTGAAAATCTGATAAAGTCACTCCTCTTGGTGCTTCATCTCTTGCTCCGCCCGACCTGCGCTTCTAACAGATCTTGCAGAAATTTATTCAGCCTTT